>JAHXHD010000110.1:0-12977 GCA_019857685.1 Papiliotrema terrestris | reverse complement strand
CACCAGCCGTGTAGAGCGGAATCACGTGGTCGCCGACTTTGACATTGTCGACGCCCTCTCCGACGCTCTCGACGATTCCTCCTCCCTCGTGTCCGAGGATGACGGGGAAAGCGCCCTCTGGGTCCTTGCCGGAAAGGGTGTAGGCGTCGCTGAAGTCTTAGCCTAGCGCCGTGGATCGATGAACATAGCTCACGTATGGCAGATACCAGTGCTGACATGTCAGCCCATGCTCCATACATTGATCCCACCGACTCACTGGAGGATCTTGATCCTGACCTCGCCCTCTCGTGGCGGGAGGACCTCGATATCCTCGATCGACAGCGGCTTGCCTGTTCGTTAGCTGAAGCCCAAGTACGGAGATACGGGGGGCTATGACGTACCTGCCTCCCAGGCGATAGCGGCCTTACAGTTGATGGTCTGGCGATCAGTGGCTATGCATTGATGAGTGAGGTGCGACTGACTTGACCAGCGGTAGACATGCTTGTGTTTGTTGGTGGGACGAGACAAAGGAAAGGAAAAAGTGGGAGGGTCTGAGGGGTGCCAGGCTGATATAGCGGTAGCCGAGAAGAAGCGTGGGTGGAGGTGGCTTTGGTGACGACGGCATTTACGGCCGTCATCCAATGTGGAGGCATCTTAAGCGCTCACTCGGAAAACGTCGGCTCAAGAGGCTCGATAACCCACAGGAAACCTCAATCTATACACACGCATCGGCCTTGCTCCTGCGGAGCCACCAGGCTCGCATGCTTGGGTTGCATCGCGACGGCAGATTTGACATGCTATGGACGAAGAAGACACGATCCGCTGTCACCCAGGATCACGATCAGCAAGAAGACTCTGCCCAACACGCCACGGTTGTCGCGCTTCCCGTCAGGCTCGATCTTGACCAGCCTGCTCAGCGTCTGTCCCTGGCTGCCTCCTCGCACACATCCGCTTCACGATGCTAAAGCGCCGTTCTTGAGAGAGCAGAGCCCGCTATGGAAGCTCATCTTGCTCGTTCCACACGTCACCACCTGTGCCTCGACGATCAGCAGCCGGGAGCGGCGATCACCGCTTGTCCGCCTGCGGGCGCGACACCGTGGGAGACCATCAGCGGGGAAACAACCTCCACTTGCGCAGTTCGTCTTGGCCTTTGTTCGTGCCGGGATGACCGAAGACTGCACACAATACAAGCTCTAGAGACGGGCACATCGGTCAATCTTCATCCGTACTCTGGCGCAGCTCACACTTGCGCCGACTGATTCTCGACCAAGGCTTTGTATCCAAGCGACACACTCGCGCACAGCTTCGAGGGGCCTCTGCCGGCGACCTGAAACCCGCTAGCGTTTCACCTCGCATCAAGCTCGAAGTGCCCTTGATCGGTTGGCTCGATTCGTTCATCCACTCAATCTCGATTGTGTTGCTCTTTTCGCCTCGAACTTGCCTATCTCCAAGAATGATCGTCCCCAAATGGAGATACGTCGGAATCGGCGTAGCCGTCCTCGTGAGCGCGCCCAAGGCTGTGCAAAGGAGGATGCGAGCTAACAAGCGCAGTTCGTGGTCCACGCCTTGCTCTCGATTCATCCAACATATCGAGCGACGACGAATCCAACGCGTTTCCTGCCCTCTGGCGGGTCGTCCACAGCGTGGCGACCCGCACAATTGCCCCCAGACAGCACAGTACCGGGCTTGGCGGGGGAGCACAAAATTCCGACCGCGGATGAGTTGCGATACGATATCACCAAGGACCGGCGAAAGGCGAATGCGGTATTTGTCGTACTTGGTGAGTAGTTTATCTTCAATGTTTCATGATGACTCCTTGTTCTCTCTGGCATAGACAACTGTCGGGGGAGAGGCGAAACTGTTAGTGCGACGTGTGGCGTTTGCGTGTCCGGCATCGGGAAAGGGTGCATGAATGGGGACGACAGACCAGTCAAGCAGTGTACTAATCTCAGCGCGAAACTCTGATCTCTGGCCTTTCCTCGACTCGATGCGACAGATGGAAGACCGGTTCAACCACTGGGCGCAGTACGATTATGTCTTCTTGAACGAGGAGGACTTTTCGGACGAGTTTAAGCGATATACGCAGTCGATGACGAAGGCCAAGTGCTCGTACGGCAAGATCGAGTCTTCTCACTGGGTACAACCTGACTGGTGGGTTCTGTGAGATCTGAGGCAGGAATGCAGCTGACGGATAGGATCGACGAGGATAAAGCGAGGAAGAACCGGGAGGAGATGATACGTAAGAAGGTGATCTACGGGCATTCGGTGCCATACAGGAACATGTGTCGATTCAACTCTGGAGTGAGTGCGGTGGCTCGGAGTCAGACCAGAACTGATGAGCAGTTCTTCTTCCGGCACCCGCTGTTGGCTGATTATGACTATTACTGGAGGATTGAGCCATCCGTCAAGTTCTTCTGTGACATATGTGCGTTCAATATGCGCTCGTCCTGTACCTCTTGACCGGTGCTGACGGCAGCGTACGACCCTTTCCTCGTCATGCAGGACGAGAAGAAGGTGTACGGCTTCACATTGTCGCTGTTCGAGTACATCGAGACGATCCCCACGCTTTGGGATACCGTCAAGGGTAGGCCGCCGCTAGGATGACCGAGCCTCTTAAGCTCACGCCAGACTTCATCAAGAAGCACCCGGAGCACATCGCCGAGGGCAACGCCATGGAGTTTTTGAGCGATGACGGCGGCGAGACATACAACAAGTGTCACTGTGAGTCGGCCACGCTTCCCGTCCAGTCCACGGCAGAGGCTCACCGCAGTCTGGTCCAACTTCGAGCTAGGGGACCTGAACTTTTGGCGCTCGCAAGCATACATGGACTACTTCGAGCACCTCGACGCAGCGGGAGGATTCTACTACGAGCGATGGGGCGATGCGCCCGTACATTCCATCGGCGCCGCGCTGTTCGCCAAGAAGGAGCAGATCCACTTCTTCGACGATATCGGATACAGGCACGAGCCGTTCCAGCACTGTCCACAGGGCGATGCGCACACGAGGGGCAACTGTTGGTGCGACCCGAACAACAACTTCGACTGGGAGTGGTACTCTTGTACGAAGAAGTTTACGGAAATGTTCAAGTAGATCTGGCGCGGGTGCCTGGATGCATCAGGCGTACTGTGACGTGGCTGAGTGGGGTGTGAACTGTCAGAGCGTGCGCGGCGGGCTCCACACCCCACTCCACTGTGGAGTGATGGGCAACGGTGTTCATTGTCACACGGCAGTACCTCAGGCATACAGGCCTCGCTCTACTATAGACAAGCCGCGGCCAAGCCCTTGAACCTAGACCCGTACAGACCCATCCGCTACCAGCTAAACGCCTCGACTCTCAGATCAATCTTCTTCCCGCGCTGACCTAGCTCAACGACCGCCTGCCTTACGTCGTCGCACATGCCCGCAGGGCCACATACGATCACCCCAAGAACCTCGCCCGGCTTAGCACCCTCGGCGCGGACCACCTCGCGCATGTCGAATCTGTCGCCCACCCTGATCTCCTGCTCCTTGTTCTCGAGTACAGTCGTACCTGAGATGTCGTCTACCAGGGAGCGCGAATGTTCTTTTACGGACCAGTACAACTTGACATTGTGGTGATATGCGAGGAATGGCAGTGTGGCGGTGATGCCCACTCCACCGGCAATGAGGATGAGGCGGTCACAAGATGGTACGCCGTTATGGCCGTACGGACCCTCGATGAGCGCGGTGGTGCGTGCAGCGGAGGTGGCAAGGGCGTGCAGGGAGCGGGTGAGACCGGAGTGGGACTTGACGTAGAATGTGATTCCCCGCTGTTGAGGCGAAAGCAAAGTGGGCTCCGCGGGCGATTCGGCTTTCGGTGTCGAGTGTCCTTCGCTCGAGCTGGCAGAGGCGGTGATAGCCGGCGCGAGCAAGTGAGAGGGGATAATGGAGAATGGATGAGACTCCCACGGCGCCCATTTGCGGACTGCGGGGAAGTAAGCGTACCCATGGCGACCGGGACCGGTCCACCTGACGCCCTCGAGATCCACGCGGATGGTGCCACCGAGTGGTGTCAGCTTGGCACCAAGCCGTCCATATCGAGCGAGGAGGAGGAGCCGGATGAATCGGTCGAAGCCCCACACGGCGAAGCAGGCGTACATCATCCAGTGGTACCCCCAGCGGTAATCGAAGCGGTAGATAAGGTGGTACCACGTCCCAGCGAGGACGAAGACGGCGAGGACGATATGGAGGATGAGAAACATCTCGTACTGCCAGTTCCGGAAAGTGGACTTGACGCACATGGCGACGCACGCGACAGTGGCGACGCAGCCCCAGATCCAGTACTGTTCGGGGAGGTTCTCGGCATACGACCCGTTCGCGACGTACACGGCGAGATAACCCAGCGAGTGGATGACGACGTGCAGGGTGAAGATGCGCGCGATCCAGCGGTGCAGAAGCAAGTATGTGCCGTGGTTCCAGTTGGTGAGCCACAAAAGGATGTTGTTCCGCCCCGCGAAGAGGATGGTGAGGGGCGCGAGGGCCATAGCGATGATGCCGGTCCGGTTGGCGATGTAAGAGGCGACCTCCTGTTGGACGTTGGGGTACCATGTGCTGGGCTGGATGGACGAGATGTTGATGCCCGTGAGGATGATGTTGACGAGGAAAAAGACCCCGATGTAGATCGCTTGACCGTACGTCGGGAGGGTGAACCATCGCCAGATTGTGCGATTGTGCTTGGTGAAGAAAGCCGGGTAGGTGAAGTAGGGCTTGAGCTTGAGCGTAATGTCGGGGGCGAGGAGGGTGACGAGCGTCGCGACAATGGGCAAACCTAAAGCAACGCTGAGCGCGATCACCCTGACGTTTCAGCACACGTTCTACCAGTGATGCGGGAAACTCACGCATACAACGCATGCCTCGCTTCGATGGTAGCAAAGTTGTCAATCGTCCGCATGTCATCAAGCCACTCCTTCTCGTCCGTCAACACCGTGCCCGTGACCGTTGCGTCCGCGTCGTACATCTGCGTCGGCGTTCCGTTGATGCTCATCAGAGCCTCGGCGTACGTGTAGTGCGGCACCGTCGGATGATACATGACTCCTCCGGCGGCCGTGGTCTCCCAGAACTTGTCTACCTTGCTGGCTGGGACCCCGACGCAGCGCGTATCGATGCAATACGCCAACGAGGTCAGGAACGGTAAAGACTGGGCCCGGCATGCCGGAGTCACCATATCCATGTCGCCGTGTCGCTTGACCAGGGCGGAGGGGAGGTCGCGCCGCATCTGCATCCCTTCGCTGTGGTCTTCGGTGGATTCTGGACATTCGAGCATGGCGGAAGCGATCATGTCCCGGCAGGCGTGTGCGCATGGCGGCTTGTACATCTCGATAGACATGCCGATGAAGGCTTTGACGGGGGCGACCAAGACCAAGAAGCTGATGATGAGCATGGCGGAGCTGGTGAGCGTGTCACCGGGTCTGCAGGTTTCCACGTTGAGGGAAGACGGGTCGGGGAAGTCAATTCTTTGAGCGGAAGCCAGCTTTATAGCACAAATTGCCTGTCTTTTCCGCCTTTCGCCAAGACTCTGCTCCTACGAGCGGCCTGGGACCGGGACTCGGTGAACTCAGTCCCGTTACACTCGATTGCGACACTGTCCCCCTGGCGACAGATTGCCGTCCCCTTACGACGCGCTTCCTTCGATCACCGGCCAATCGAAAGGCATCGCTGAAAAAGCCGCCAATGGATGAGTCTGTTTCGGTGAATCAGGCACAATCTAATCTGCCGCAGTTGTTGCGGCATTAATGCTACGCCTTTTGCAAGCGGTTTCGCAACGCGCTGCCATTAATTTGGTTTCCGCACATGGCACAGGCATGCCATGTGGTTCTACAACATCATGTCGTGAGTCGTAAGTGGCAGGATGGCTTCGGCGCGCTGGGGCTAGAGACCGCCAAACTCCGCCCTTAGGCCCGCCCATGTGAGCGCCTTTGCGCATCACCGCACGCCCTGCGTCGTAGCCGCATCTCGCATTCGCGTAATCCGCGACTGATCGCACTGATCCGTGACAAGGAGAGCTTCATGCTTAGGACGTCGTCGCGAATGACCTCACTATGATCTGCTTGGGCCCATTGCTACGCGTCCGACGGACTAGTCCGCCTGAACCGGCTCGCCGGCAAAACCGGCGCGGGATGAAACGCGAAACCGGGACCGGCGGAGGGAGGGGAGGGGGATTGCGTCAATAGCGGGAAGGCTACTCGCATCACCGGCCACAGCATACATCATCTCTGCGAGCGCGGACCATAACGACTCGCTTTCCCTGCCGCTCGGTCACCGAAGCGACCTGTGCCCGGCCTGAGAGTGGGCTCGCACCATGTATAAGCACGTCGAATCCGAGGACGGGAGCCTTGCCCTCTCAACAACAAAGTGACCCCAGGCGCGATGTCCAAAAAGATTGTCGTTTTCACTGTGACGGGCGATCAAGGCGGGAGCGTCGCGAGATACCTAATCAAGGACGGCGGGTACGAGGTTGTCGGCATCGTGAGAGATCCGTCAAGCGAGAAAGCCAAAGGTGAGTCAGTGATCCCATGCCTCGTCTGCCACAGGAGGGCGTGACCCTTTGCTGAGATAACGACTGACACGCAGCGCTCGAGAAGCTGGGCGTCAAGCTTATCAAGGGGGATATGACTGACCCGTCATCTTACGCCTCCGCATTGGAGGGAGCATACGGCGCGTTCGTCAACGCTGACTGTGAGATATGCCGGCCAGACCAGATATCGACCCATCTCGCTAACGTCCAGTCTGGGCAAAGTACTTCTCAAACGGCCTCAACGGCGCCGAAGCCGGCGAGCACGAAGCCCAGCAGTCCCGCGACGCGATCTCGCAGGCGGTCAAAGCGGGCGTGAAGCATATCGTCTACTCGACGCTGGGTCATACGGGATATGCCCCGCACATGGACAAGAAAGCCGAGAGTGAGCAGAGCCACCTCCCCGGAGAGCGCCGTCTCTGTGTTCAGAACACCTATAGATGCTGATGACAGTCTCCGCGTGGTGCAAGAAGGAAGGATACCCCGTCACCCACCTATACACCTCGCATTACATCTCCAACCTCGTCAAGTTCGGGGGTCTTACGAAAGAGGCGGACGGGTCACTTAAGATCGTCACGCCTATACCAGACGACGCGCCCATGCCCAACTTTGCAGTCGAGCAGCTGGGCGAATGGGTTCTCGCTGCATTCAACAATCCCGACAAGTACATCGGTGAGTGTCATATCCCACAAATTGAAGCTCCCGCTCATGATAGGTGCGGACATAGAAGCATGCTCGGAGCTCATCACTGTCAAGAAGTGGGCGGAGATCATCTCGGAAGCGACGGGCAAACCGTGCTCGACGCTCGGGATCGCGAAGGACGAGTTCATGAACGACAAGGACAAGTATCAGCAGGTGCCGGAGCTGTACCTCAACTACAAGGCGTTTGCGGACGGTAAAGTCGGGCGCGACGTCGAGGCGAGCAGGGCCATCTACCCAGACCAGTGGGACACCAAGGCCTGGATTGCCCAGAGCGACGACTTCAAGAAACTCGTCTTCTAGCGTGATCGAGGTGTGTGACGGCCCCTTGACCCGGTCGTGCACAAATGGTACATATGGATGTATGATACGATGCAGTCATTACGAACACCACAACCTGACCTCGCCGTCCGATCCACTGCTGACCAACCATGGCTTCTCGGGATGCCATCGGATGTCCAGCACTCCCAGACCCTCTGTTATTCGGTGTCCGCGCAGAATCTTGAGCGGGACGATGAGCGGGTTCTGCATCAGGTCGGCGTAGACCGTTGCGTGGAAGACCTGAATCGTGCCGTCGTCACTGGCCGAGGCGAAGAGGGGAAGTGTGGGGTGGAAAGCAACGCTGCGGAGCGCGCGGGTGTGGTATCTGGCTGTCAGCTTCCACGCCCGCAGACTATATATCGCCGTCTCAGCTCACCGCAGGGTCTTGTATGGCTTGGTCGACAGGTCCAGGTCGAACCAGCTGAGCTTCTTGTCGTAACTTCCGACCAACACGTTGTCTCCTCCAGGATGAATATCCAGACTACTGATCCACTTCACTCCCGTCTGCAGCGTCTTGACCAACGTCTGACCTGCCAAGTCGTACAGTCGGACGTATCGTTGCGTCGCAGCGAAGAACCAAGGCTTGAGCGGGTGGAACGCCACGCGCTGCACGGTACCGCCAGTCTTCTTGAATGGCGATTGCGTAGCGTGTCGGGTGAGTTGGTGGATGAGGACGGCTTTGTTCGCGGCTATCATGAGCATCACTCATGACAAGTACCTTAGGACTCACCATCGGCGGACACCGTCGCAAAGTAGTCACCCTTCCTGTGCCACGCGATATGCTTGGGCGTACCCGGGACCTCGATGAACACCAAAACTCCTCGCTCCCGCTCGAGCTCGCTCGGCCTAACCCATTTGATCGCCTCGGTACCCTTTGCCTCCTTACCGGCGCCCGACTTTGTTGTTGCCGAACTCGACGCGAAAGCCTCGTTGGCGTGCGTGAGCGTGGCGGCAGCGACCTGGGGCGGGACGAGAGCCAGAGGCGAGAGGACAACGATCTTGCCGGACACGAGAGCAACCAGCATCGCCTCCTCCTTGTTTGGCGACCACTCAACGTGTTGGATCGCACCACCCTTGAGATCCCACCTCCATACTTCTCGACCGTTGCCCAAGTCCCAGACTCGAACGATACCGTCTTCGCTACCGGACGCGACCCACTCGCCCGAGGCGCTGACGGAGATACCACGTACACGCGTGTCGCCCGGGTGTCGGTACTGCACCGAGGATGTCGTCGGGAATGGACGGAGCTCCCGCGGCGCAGGGAGTTTCGGCACGAGACTCTCTGGGTCGATGTTGAGCTTGACGCGGCGGGTTCGAGGTGCGAGGTACAAGTCGAGGCATCGCTCGAACTTCTCCTGGACAAAGTTCTGGTAACCGGGCACGAGTCGCAGGGCGTCGTACTTTTGCGGCAGGAAGTCGACTTTGCGGTCCTCCTTGTCCAGCGCTTCGTACTCGGCCTTCTCCTCCTCGGTCGGCAGGTACTCCTCCGGCGGGTTGTACGACTCGGCGGTCTTGGGGGGAGGCAGTTGTGGAGCGGGCATGTACATGGCGTGGGGGGTGTGGATGTCGGAGTCGGACCAAATGGCGTAGACGGTAGGTTTCGCCGCAGCGGGCTTGTTGGGAATGATCCGACCCTCTCGGATGGCTTTGACGATTTTCATGATCTGCCGTCAGCGACGTGTTCCGATCATGCTTGCCTCACCTTCTTGTGCTCCCACTTGGACGGTACGAATCGGCTCTTCGGCTCCGGTGCACCGCTCAACGGCGTGATCATCTCTCGTCCTTCGCCCGTGAACCATTCGATGGTGTCCTGATACGGGTTGAAATCCGCATCGGGGATCTCGGCCCGCTCCAGCCGCCTGATGATATCCAGCTCCTTGTCCGTCAACTGCACCTGCTGCTGCAGCAGCTTGTCCTCCGCGCTCGTCCACGCTGTCGGGTCTTCGACATTGGCCAAGAACTTGTCCAGCTCGTCGCCCTTTGCCGGTCGGAAGATCTTACGTCCAGAGACGTCGTAGCCGATGTGTGGGAGATCGTCGTACCATTCCATGGGGATGTTGCCGACCGTGTTCGGGTTCTGCCGTCAGCGCCTTGAGCATAACGTGGTCACATCAACGGAAACTCACGTCCTCCGTACTGCTCTCACTTCCGTAGCCCGCCTCGATATCGTCATACTCCCTCAAGTATCCTCCCGGAACCAGCTTACTCGGCCTCAGCTTTCCCGTTCCCTCCTTCGCGTCTGAAATCTTCAAATCGGACCCGATTCGCTCGTCCGGCTTGACCGTGTTTTTCGCTACCATCCTCGACAGCTTCTCATCCACCGACAACTCCTTGCCCGTGCTTTCCGGCGACGTCGGCGCGGAAGAGTACATCGCCTCAATGTCCGACGTGTTGTACCCGGACTCGGAGCCAGACTCCTCGTCGTCTAGGTCCTCTTCCTCCTCTGTATCCGCATCTGGAGCAAGGTCGCCGGCCTCCTCGCCATCCTCCGAGCCGCTGTCAAGTTCAGGAAAGGCTTCGTCATCATCGGACTCGTCCTCGGCCGCCTCGTCATCTCCATCCTCCTCCTCCCCGAAGTCAAGTTCTGCGCCGTCGACCTCGAACTCCTCGTCTTCGCTCTCGTCCGCGACCTCCTCAACCGCTCGTTTCTTGCTTTTCGCGGGTTGAGCCGGCAAGCGGGAAGGTCCAGCGTGCCCGTTGGCCGCCTTGGGCGCTTTGACCGGGCCAGTCGTGCTTCGTGGTGCCATTGTTGGTTTGATTTTCGGCGAACAAGCAAGCAAAACAAGGTGGAAAGCAGTTCTGCCTCTCAAAATCTTGGAACCTCCACACGCGGCGTGAACCCAGCGGGACCAAAAGCGGACTTTGCGGAAATCTCCGCTTTGTTGATCGGGAGGTCGAATTGCCTGATTCGGGTGGCGTCAATTCCGATCGGGACAACTGGTGTGGAGGTCGTCCGCCCGACGCATAATGACGCATGTTGCCGACACAAAGCCTGTCAATAGTCTGGTTCCCGCAAAGAGGGACTCGCAAGTCACTCCCCAACAACAACAGCGGCACACACCCGCGCAATTAGCCAAACCTGCCCACAACAACCCCATACACCATGGTCAAGTCTGGAGAAGAAGTAGTCAGAGAGTTCAATGGTGGGTGGACGACCCCCCTCTAGGTGCCGGGCTGATCGGTAGAGCTCGTCAATATGACGGCGGACGAGCTGGAAGCGTTCCTCAAAACCGAGGGGAGCGAGTCCACCGGCTGGTCTAAGGACGATGGCTCAGGCGAGTCAGTGGGCCACGAGAGCGGGCGAAAGATCGTCGACATCCTCAAGCGCAACCCCACCAAAGTGGGTCGTGGCTGCTTGAAGCGGTTTCTCAGGGAAGACGTTGATAGGCAGGACTCGTCCAAGTACACCGAAGAGGACAAGGAGCACATGCGCAAGGTCGTCTCGTACTGCAAGCGGCACCTCGCGCAGGAGGAGCACCTCAAGCAGGAGAAGGGGCCGGAGGAGCTGGAGAAATCAAAGTCGACTCGTAGCTTGAAGAACTGGGTGCGTGCGACAGTGTGAGAGAGGCGGCTGCTAACGGATAGGGTCATGACCCTATGAAGACCATCAAGGGCGGCTCTGGAGGAAAGCCCGCTAGTAAAGGCAAGCCTGCCAGCAAGGAAAAGCCCTCTTCGAAGAAGGCGGACCAGAAGGACGACGAAGGCAAGAGCGAAAAGCCAGCTTCAAAGAAGGCCGCAAAGCCTGCCTCGAAGAAGGCGGAGAAACCCCCTTCGAAGAAGGCCGAAAAGCCTGCATCGAAGAAAGCCGCCAAGGGAGATGACGAGAAGAAGGAGGAGGACGGAGGGAAGCAGGACGCCGAGACCGGGGAGAAGCGTGCCGCTGAAGAGGAGAAGCCTGCTGCGTCCGAGAAGCCGGCGTCGAAGAAATCCAAGTGAGTGTGCTCACGCGCCGCAGTCAGAGTCCGATCCTCAAGCACAGGACTACTAAACCACCGAGTGAAGGGACGAGGAAACCGCCTAGCCGGGGGGCCAAGAAAGCCTGAGTCCAAGGATCAACAACGCTAGCGAGGGAAGGTGAACGAATATCAGCAGTCATGCACGATGTACCGCGCCTACGATCCGCCCTGCTCGCTTGGGTAGTTCATTGAAGTTTTCTTGTCAGAGCGCACGACAACGGACCGGTAGGATGAGCGAGGCAGATGCCCCGATGCTGATACGCACCACCGCAGCGCGTCAGACTCGCGTCTCAGAGCTCAATTCATCCTTTCACGGGCACCTCGTCATACGTACGCGTACATCCTTTCACGCTCAACCGGCCACAGCCATGGGCGGTGGAGCCAAGACGTCCCCTCGCGACCGATCACAGCCGCTCGAAAGGCGCTGTGCTGCCACCTCAGCTTACCACCCACTGGGCTGAGAATCCGAGGTTTCCGCCGCGCTTGTGTGATAACCCTCGCTCAGTTCGTGCGTATCGCTCCACAGAATGCAAGACAGTGCTCCACCAGATGGAACCTTTGGTTTGAGTCACGGCACTCCACTTGAACTGCTCGGTGGATCCCACCTTTCACGGCCACCGTCTTTGACGAAGCCCGCTACGACGGCCAACTGTATATGAGCTGTTGTCACGTCACTGTTGTGGACACTCTCTCGATAGCGTCCCTCCCACTTGTTGCACCTGGTCCCTGGTCATGTCGTCCGATACCGAGGTAGCGACGCCACTCGCCCGAGTCACTGATGCTCTCGAGAGCTACTTCGCCTCTTGGGACCTGTCGTCACCGCTCATCGACAGCAAATCCATAGCAGCCGCTCTAGCCCCCGAGGTCCTCACCAGACTCCGACTACTAAGGAAGACCGATTGCTCAGAGATCACACGAGTCATTTTTTACCGCAGACGCGACAGCAATGCACGTCCAATTGACCCTCACGTTTGTCAAAGCCGCTCGAACTACATCCTTAGAGATATGGATAGGAAACACCCATTCAGCGCGAACAGCCCAGCGGCATTAACAAAGGCATTGACGAAGGCGACTTTTCGTGCACAAGTCACCGATACGAGTGAGGTCGCAAGGTTTTACCCGCTCTCAGACGTCGAGTTGGTGCCCCGTTTATACTCAGAAGAGTACCGAAACTCTCCGTGGGCAGATATGACCCGGGGTCTGGGATTGCAGCTCGAAGGAGCGGGATGCAGACCAGGCTCAGTGCGCATTCTGGTCAGCGCCCTGATGACTAAAGGAAAATCCGTCGCTCGGGATGTATCCACCGCAGACATGCTGTTCAACAGCTGGACTTTCGACTACAAGCCGGCTCAGTGTCGTGTGTCTCGCGCGAAGGACGCCTTGGGCGATGACACGCTCTGGGAGATCGAGATCGAGAGAATAGGGACCGCACGCGTACATGCCTCTCACGAGACGGCAACTTGCCGTCATCGCTTCGAATTTGTGTCGTGCAA
>JAHXHD010001088.1:0-22198 GCA_019857685.1 Papiliotrema terrestris | reverse complement strand
CCCCCCACTCTGCTGCTCGAGCCCGCTCGCCCTACGACGCCCGTTGTCAGGGCGCGTGGGCGTGTCAGCGCGTTGTTTTAGCGCAGTCCCCCAACACAGCACGCAGCAAGCTATGGCCCTTTCCGCCAGACCCGAAAATATCCCACGCCAAGCTGAGGTCACGCCAAAGACGTGCCTGTTCGTGTGCACTTTCCAACTCACCATCTTTTCGTTCTTCCGGATCAGTCCGGTGTTCGAGTCCAAGCTATCCGCAGATCCTGCTCGACTTCCCGCTGCTGCGTATACACGTTGTCTTGGTGCCGGGAGCGATGTCAAGTTCGATCCTGGCATCGCAGACTAAACAGTCAACGCTGGAGCCGGCGCGACCAGGCGTGCTATTGCCGTTGTTGGATCTGAGGTGTTTTGATCCGGGCACGGGTGCGATGAAGATGAGGGGGGCAGGGCGGCCGATGCGTCTGGTCGGCTTTGAAACGAGGTGTTTGTGCGGGTTGTCGCGAGCTGCGAGAAATGAGGGAGCGAAAGCCTCACAGGTAGAACGAGTGTCGTTGTCTGTGGTGCTGACAGCAACAGCAAGTATCCCAGAGCGTTGACTCGTCCCGTCTGTCCGCGTCGCGTTGGGTTTGCTGGTGCAAAATGATCGATGTCAGAGTTCGGAACGCCTCCTGGTCAGATCCCACAAACCCCCTCACCCGTGACAGGCCCTCACGGCCCAACAGCTGCGCTTCCTCGAAGCAACGACAGTCTAGACTCACGCCATCACACCCCAAAACCCTAGGTCCTGCTGACATCCTGGAAAAACGGGCTCGAACACGTCAACGACCCGTTGTTGCCGCGCCCTTTGCGTTGCTAAGAATAGATGTCGCGTATGACTGTGACCTATATTGTCCCCTGAGCTCACTGCGCACCTTCGCCGCAGACCACTTGCTCCCTGAGCGCCGATCGTCACCAGCCCTACTGGACAATTTTGCACCTGGTACGCGATTCCGCGAGCTAGGGGGCAAACGCCGTCACGCGCGCGAGGGGCAATTTGTATGGGAAAGCCTCGCTTCACCCGCGGAACGACTAGCGGTGACGTCGATTAACGAATGACTGCGGTGACGGTCGGAAAAGGCGCAGGCACATGAGCGCTGGGAGGCGTTCGATTTGGGGGCATTGATAGGCTTGCTGTGTTGAGCGATTTGAACCGGCTTCCCGATAGGACGCGGTCACTCGCCTCCGTCCTTCGCCTCGCGTTTGAGCTCGAACAGAGGTTGATGGATCGTGGTACACCTTGCACCATTCCCGGTGATACTGATGTATTATAGATGACGGAAGACGAGATAAGTTGGACCGCACCTCTGCGAAAGCTATCATAATCAGGTTCGCGAGATATCGTCTTCGCCTTGGCTTGGCGTTTTGCGTGGTCGCGTCGGCCTATCGGCCAGCAGACAAGGCGGGATGAAGTCGCGTTTCATCGCGATCAATGCATCAAAGCATGCAGGACCCGCAGCCCATCAGCGTCTGGACATGACATGAAATCGACGCCCAGGCATTTGACACAGCCTTAAGAAGGTCTTACAGCCGATACCACACCATGAAATGCGCCTGCCAGGATTATTGGTATTTGGAACACCTGATCGAGAAACAGCTAGGCGGCCCGACCAGCTCGCAGTCCAAACGGCCGACCTTCGATGAAGCCAGCTGTCCGATAGCCTGGCAAGGATCATTCAGCTGATCCCAGCTCGTCGAACGGGTAACATCCTTAATCAAGGAGATAAAGGGTTGGGAAGAGGGCGCGCAGAGGTTACGACAACTGGAACCAGATCATCCTTCCTGGGGCTTAGGGGTGAGCTGCGACGATACGCTCTGTGATTCCGCAGGCGTCTGATCGCAGGTCTTACCGGCCTGGAAGGCATTCCTTTCCAGCCTGACCGGGGCGAAGGAGCAGCATCTCGCGTCTGACAAGGAGCGAGAATCGTTCTGGGAGGCAAGGGAGATCGAGACGACGGACAAACTCGCAAGATGGGCGGAGCACGAGTATGAGTGGACAGCCAAGGAGAAAGCTTGGGAGGATGCGAATACAGCCTGGAGGGAGAAAGAAACCTCGTGGATGCTCGAGAAGGGGCGGTGGGCAGCGGAGCGAGCACGGCTGGAAAAGGCGGCGAGTGGTGCAGAATTGCGCCGAGGTCAGCACGAAGCGAAGCTCGAGAAAGAGAAAGACCGCGTGCGCAGGCGCGACAATACGATCTCTTCTCTTCGATGCAAGGTCGCGTTGGCGGAAGCGGCAGCGCGGCAGCCCGGGGACGTTCCGGCATCGACCTTCGCTCGGACCCAAGCTCGGCATCAATCTGAGCTGCGGGAACTGGAGAAGCAGCTAGAAGACGCCGCAGCAGACCGCGTCCATTACATGAAACAGCACCGGAGCGTATCAGACGCACTTGCGTCCAAGCGGGGAGAGATCGAGGATCTCGAAAGGCTCGTGCGACAGCAATCCAACAATGCCAAAATGGCGGAACGGCAGCATACCGCGGCACTAAACAAGGTTATGCAGGAGAAGAAGACCGTGGAAGAGGAGAAGAAGCGGGAGACCGACATGAAAAACATGTGGCGCACGGAGCTCTTCCAGGACTTGGACAAGATCAAGAAACTCGAGCGGACGTTATCGCAAAAAGAGGAGAATCTCCGTCAACGAAACACCGAGAACGAGCATCTGAAGGCCCGCCTTGCCACCCACCACACGCTAGTGCAATGGTCCCGCCAAGCGTCCATCGCTCTGCAAGCATCGCTAGAGGGGACAAATCGGGACGACCGTTTGAACACGTCGGGTTATCTCCTACCAGTAGTCACAAGCTCCGCTCACTGGCAGGTTGCTGTCCTTCCGAGCCCCACGCGGCACGGAACCCTCTGGAGTCGCCCCAGGTGCCACCGGTACCTTAGTGATTGTACGCTTCGTCTAGGGTCGACTGCCCCGGGGCTCACAAACAGCCTCCAAGCACTTCGTCAGCCGGTCTGGTTGGCGGCGTCAAGCGGAAGCGCGAGGACAATGTTGGTGACTTGCGATCCTCGTGAATCCCTGAAAGGCTGATTGCAGCCTGACTCACCGCTCATCCGGCCGTGACTGTGATACGAGCTCAAGAACAAGTCACGCGAGGAGCACTCTGTCAGTTACGTACATGTCTGGGCCCATGCAGTCCAACAAAGCCGCGGTTCGTATGCCACTGGTCCAGGATAAATGCGTCTCGTGGTGTTGCTTTAATCGCGGTGTTCACATCATCGTTGAGGGCCGTCGACCTGCCTGTGGCAAGCACGCCAGGGTAGTACAGAAGCAGGTACTGCGAGTCTGGGATGAGTCGGGCGAGCGGGAGGTGGAACGTTTGTACTTCCGCCATTCGCTTTGGTTCAGCGGTCCTGCGGGTGTCGCTCGACTCAGTGGAGGGCTTGGCTCGGGTTGCAGGGGGGCAAAGGACGCTCATCACGGCGCGTCCTGGTATTGCGACAAGGTCTCCTAGAGCAGCTGACGCCAGACCGGTGGAGCCAAGCTTTTCCCGGACTTCAGTGGCTTTGACATTGAGAGACCGCTCGCAGGCGACGACAATGATTCAGAAGACGAACAGCGAGAAGCCGCGGAGAGGGCTTCGTGGGCAGTCGGACCGAAGGTACGCACATCACTTACATTGCTGTCGATGCCTCGACTGAGTATAGGGTGCCAGAATTATGATGCCATCTTTTCAGCGGCCAGAGCGAACGGTGTCAACCCGCAGATCTTGATCCCACCGGTCGTTCAGTGAGCCGCGCACATGTTATGGGCCCCGCTATTCCCGGCCAGCGGGAAGAGCAGGACATTTGGGAACCCGCTCTTCCCGCCGATTGCCGATGCAGTCGAGATCGCTTTGGCGCTCGGCAGTATCCCACGACCTCCACCTGAGTCGAGGCCACAGAGTCTGCCTTAGACATACGCGCTGAGCCATATCGAGGACTGTGCGGCGGTGTATCGACTTCTGTTTTAGAAGGCGTTGCAAAACGAACCGGTCGACTCGGGGTTCTACTTCACCGAGAATGGCGTGCTCGTATGGGATGAGCTCTATCAGCCCATCATCGGGGGTTTGCGTCTGGAAAGGAAGGTGAGGGATGCGAGAGACGAGGAGCTGGTCCAAATGGCCAAGGCGATCAAGTGTGACAAGGACCTTTCGCGTGTGCGGTTCTCCGGGCGGCGAGTGCGCGGATAGGGGACTTGTACTTGAACGACAGGAGCAACATCCAGGGCAGTCGAGCCAGGAAGCTGGGCTGGAAGCCAAAGTACGATGTCAAGCACCTGTACGACAATGCCGCCGCGGAAGCCGCAGAGATCATGGCCAGCATCATGGCCAAGCAAACGTAGATTCATCAAATGCATACTTAAGTTACAACGGCGAAACACGGATTGGCGCTCAAACAGCAACTAAGCGTCCGCCTTGGCCACGCACATCATCGCCATGACGACCAGCTTGAGCCCCAGCGTGAGCACAACCACCTCCCAGCTACCGGCGTAACGGTGCACGAGCGCCCCAAGAAACCCGCCCGCGATCATAGCGAACAGATACGCCAATCGTCGGTTCCTGGCGCCCGCTTTGGGATGCCCGAACCCGACGAAGAGGTACTTGTCCGCCATGAGATCAACGTATGAAGAGGTCATGGGGGCCGTGGGCAGCTCTTGCGAGCCAGACTGGCGGGCTTGCGCGACTTGCGCGCCAGACATGTTGGCGAAAAGGACAAGTACGAGCCATTCGTGTTTGCCCCCGATGTGCGTGATCTCTGGTCCGGCGGGAGAGAGCAGAATCGCGGCGACGGCGAGCATAATCACCTGAAAGGACGACGAAGCAAGAATCCAGTATCGCCGGCGGAGGCCTGGGTATTAGAGGAATATCATGTGTGTGGTGTGCGCTTACCCATGAAGTGCCCGAGATGGCCGAAGATCAGTGCCCCGAGAAGGAACGCTGCAAGCGAGAGACCGGTGAGGAGGAGAAGGATGTCGATCGTGCCGAGGGCGGACACTGTGAGAAGGATTGTGTTTCCCGTTTCTGCCCATGAGCATGGGAGCCATATACTCAAGAGGTACTCACGGTTCGAGGCAAAGGTATGAAAGTCCGCGTAGGTCGTGGCGTCCAGTACTCCCGCAGAGAACGCTTGGACTACCAGACACGGCACCAGGGACATGGTCGATACACTCTCTCTTCCCCATCCTGCCCACCCGTCGGTACGCTTCCATGGTGGCCAGACCCGAGTGTTCTTGGCACATCCCGACTTCTCCGTCAAGCCTTCCTCAGCCGTGAGCTGCGAGTCTCGCCGCGCCTTCCCGTCCTCGCACATCCGTGGCGTCTTTGCCTCGGGCGTAGCGGTGAGCGTTTCGTGGGAGAAATTGGGGCAGGACCTGATGGCCTCGGACCGTTGCTGCTGGAAGGCCCTTGCAACGCCTCGATGGTTGGCAGAGGTCTCGATATCGATGGGTCGCACGTGCGATACCTGAGGAGGATCGCTGCCGGTATGGTTGTATAGGTCAATTGAGAAATGGCCTAAAAGTCCGAGAGGAGTGAGCAAAGGCTTGGAGTGGCAACGGGTTCACAAGAGTGGGGGAAGTTGAAGAAGCCGAGCGTCGCGATCCATCACATTATAAGCCGAGAGGCAACTGCAGCGTCTTTGCGCGCCGAGAACTCCATACCGAGCGTTATCGTAGACGCGGCGGGCGGCGTTCCAAATCTTCGGCTGGTACTTGGAGGTTGTGCCTTATGCGCCTCACGTGCATCCTAATACCTTGCTCCACTTTGCACACCAACTACGAATGAAGCCGAACCCGGCTACTTCGGGTTTGGAATACCACTGAAGGGCATTACGAAGAGCTCAGGGTTCGTGCAGCCGGCTGCGTATCACACGCCAATCTGTGCTGACGTCACGTTTTCCTCCTGAATGCCGGCTGTTCGATCACCGGAGTGCACCACCACCTTGAACGGGGCACCTCGACGCTCTACATACTCATCCTCATCGAACAACATGGTGCCCAAGATCACCCTGCACCACCTCAATGCCTCCCGCTCGGATCGGATTTGTGAGCCTCCCGCACTCCCCGCAAGCTGATGGAGTTGACAATCAGTCTGGGCATTAGAAGAACTGAATCTGCCGTACGATGTCCACGCCTACCTTCGTCTCCCTACGTTCTCCGCGCCTCCCACACTCAGGAAGATCTCACCGTTCGGTAAATCCCCAGTGGTCGAGATTGACGGTGAGGTCGTGACCGAATCGGCGTACATCATTCACCGCCTTTTGCAGCTCGCTCCGGACAGCGCGGACGTGGAGACGGTGCCGAGCAACGATTCGATCTTCTGGGCGCATTTCGCCGAGGGGAGCCAGATGAACCTCCTCCAGGCGGGCGCAATCATCGGTGCGACCTCGAGTGCCTGGAAAAGCGGAAAATTCGGTGGCCTGACAGAGGAGGGCCAGGCGGGTGTGGGCAAGTATGCCCAATGGGTTTCGGAATCGTACTTGAAACCGCAGAATCAGACCAACTTGGACCAGGTTACTGCGCATGGTATCTCACTGGGCCTCGGCTGACGTTCAGATCGAAGAGTTTTTGTCCCGTCATCCCGGCAAGTTCTTCTCTGGAGGCGACAAGCCTGGTCTCGGCGATGTGAGTGGGAGCGCATACAGTCACAGACGGCCCCTGACGATAGTTCATGATGTTCTTCGCTATCAACTCGCTCCTCAATGGTACTCGCAAAGATGCAGGATACAACATCGGCCCGGCATCTCAAAAGTGGTTCGAGACGGTCAACGGCCGACCCGCCTTGAAAAAGGGTCAAGAGAGGCTGAAGCAAGAAGAGGCCGCCGCAAAGGCCAAGATCTGAGCGGGCCCACCAGGGTCGAGTCATGCTATGCATGTCATGATCCACGTCAAGGCGAAGGCAGCTCGACGACCTGGTCAACGCCCTCGTATGCCGGCAGATTAAGATCAAACTTCTTCGCCAGCTCGCTGTGTGGTCAGCGGTGACCGTAACTTACAGAACGGCCTGGCAGCTCACTCGGGGATGAAGCGCCCTCCAAGCCAATGTCGGCCTTTGTACCCTCGGACCCCCTCCTTTGGCGCCGTCAAGCTGATGAGCGCCTCCGGAGTGAACGTTTTGACAAGCTCCGACTTGCCGTTCTCGTCTGGTTCTGTGTGCAGCGGCTGCGGTCCATCCATCACATCCCATCCGGAGGGGATGTCGACTGAAAGAATGGGGAGCTTGGAGTCGTGCAGAAGCCGAAGGATCGTGTGGAAGGGTGGACGCAAAGGCGGCGCGAACGAGAAGCCTGGGATGAGCTAGATCAAGCTCCATGATCAGCACCTACCAAAGATTGCATCGAGGATCACATCATGCTCCTTCAGGCTCGCCTCGAACTCCTGCTCGGACTGGAGGACCGGTATTTCCAGATTCTCGACCTGCTTCAACAGTCGCTGGTAGATGTCCTTCGAGCCGGGCTTGGGGAGATATACGGTGGGCTTGTAGTTGAACATGTGCAGGTGTCGAGCTGCAACCAACCCGTCTCCTCCCTTCGGTTAGCAGGGCTAACATTCCCTCGGCGCACTCTTCCTCGACGCCCACCTGGTTGCCCGGTCCGCAGGTCACCATGACGCGCTTGTGAGACGAGACGGGAAACGTTTTGGCGAGGGCTTGGGCACATGAAAGACCAGCAAGCTCCATCAACTGCTTGTCAGGTGGAAACACACCTGATGTGCATTGATCACTGACCTGATCCAGGGAGAAAGCCCCGGAGGCGGACATGAGCTCCTCATCGATCTATAGCTATCAGCACGGCACTATCGGTAGCGACACTCGATCTGCGAGCGCACCTGCTGGGCGACCTTTTGACTGATGTATTTGATCGACATACTCGGGTACGGCTCGTTGCTGACAGCTCAACGCGACGAGACTCGATTCTTACATGATGCAGCATGCAACGCGCCCAGTGACCTCATCCAAAGTCGAGGTCCGCGGTTGTTCATGACGGGAGCAGATCCCCCGCGGCGGATCCACCACGTGAGCCTTACGTAAACAAGCAGTTCCTTTGACGCGTCTCGTCTCTTGTCAACAACGTTTGCTGCCATACACACACATTAGTTTGCCATTAGAATCCTCTCTTCTCCACCGACCACCTCCTCTGGTCACCCCATCAGTCATGGCATCCTCTCCCATAGACTCTCCTCAACATATCAAACGGAAATCTGCGCTCAAAAATAGCAAACTCTCGTCTTCAACCAACTCGGTAGACCCAAACTCGCCTCTTCGCGACAGCCGTTCCGCAAACATTATGAACGACGATGCGGCGGAGCGCGCGAACCGCCGCAAGTCAGCGCATTTTGGTGACCTCGCTTCCGGAAACGGTGCTAGTGGGAACGCACCGGGCAAAAATGACGGGAAGAGGGCGGTATCGGCCTTGGGGCAACAGGCGCAGATTGTTGGATTGGCGCAGAAGAAGGCGAAGAGGCTCAGCGCGGTGGTCCCGCCAGCTGTCGGACAGGTCGTTCCCGGTGTGGAGGTCAACAACGAGAAGTTTGAGGAGTGGATGAAACTCGCGACAGACAATGTGGGCAAACAACGGGAGAGACTGGCGGTGTTGACGGTAGAAAATCACGGCGACGAATACCTGGAACTTCGCACTGATCGACTACTTCGCTGATCTTACGCTGCTGCGAAATGACGAGGACCAGAGTGGGTGTCATTCGGACGGTGCGACTCGCAGGTTTCGCAACATTGACATTAGGCATCAATTTCCAAAAAGCGTCGTGCACGCTCGACGGGTGTGTCAAAGTCTGGACGTCCCGAGTCGATAGTGTCGCGACGGAGACGGGAAAGCTATTGAGCGGTCTGGCCGGTGGAGGTGAGTTCTCTGGATGGATACGTGTCCTGCGAACTAAAGCCAGGCGCTGCGGCTGACGATGACGACGAAGTGAACGAGGACGAGGAAGAAGAAGAGGGCGGCGCACCACGAAAGGCGCGCAAAGTGCGTCAGATGGTCCTCGTATGCTGGATGGGCTAATCTCCAGGCGCCTCGCTCAGAAGCCACGCTTGCAAAGTCGTTCGAAACGCTCAAGGTTAAGAAGTTCGACCTCGAGTTCACCGTCGATCCCCTGTTCAAGAAGACCTGTGCCGACTTCGACGAGGGCGGAGCTATGGGCCTGCTGATGAATCATCTCGGAGTCGACGGGAAAGGACAAGTGGTCTTCGATGCGGGTGATGCGGTCGCCGAAGACGAAGAGGAAGGAGTGGAGATGGAGGAGGACGAAGTGGTGGACATCAGCTATCTTAGAGGTGAGGTTGCCGCGCGGTCGCACGCTAACACCGCAGGCTTCTTCCCGGATATGTCACAGACGATGTCGCTCGAAATATCTGACACCCTCGCCGACTTCCGCTTCTCGTCAGACCCGCAGAGCATACCGGACTTTGCTAGCCTTGTCGGTCTGAAGGATACATTCGATGACAACGCATCGCAAGCGCCCTTTGACGATTTCACGCCAACAGGCGATGCGCAAGATTTCTTCGGCGGCGAGGACTTTGATATGGGCGGCGGCAGTGGAGGCGGCTTTGACGACAGCGCATCTGCTGGCGGATTCGATGATGCCGAACCGGGGTACGGTGGTGCCGGAGGGGTGGGCATGGCGGCACCTGGCGATGCACATGGGCCGTTTGATCCACGAAGACAAGGCGGCGAGCTTGTCATGGCGCTTGTCGGGGGTGGGGGCGACGAAGAGGGAATGTTCGATTACTTTGACAAGGGCTTCGGCAAGAGCTGGGCGGGTGCAGAGCATTGGAAACTGCGCAAGGTGTCAAGGAAGGGTAGATTGAAGCTGCTCCTCGCAGCGATGGAAGCTGACTCTCAGATCTCACCGCGGTAGCCACGGCGAAAGCACCCAAAGTCGTCAAAACGCCGTTCACCATCGATTTCTCCTCGCCGGCAACAGCGGCTACCTCATCAAAAGTCTTGTTTGCGCCTGCGATGAAGACTTCCCTCACCTTACCCGCTTTGGCCAAGACGAAGCGGTCGAACAAGCGCAACGGAGCGGACCCTTCCAAGCGCAAGGAAGAGTTCCTCTTGCCGGATGACATGCATTTCAGCAGCCGGCAGCTGTTACGTCTGTTCCTTAAGCCGAAGCTTGCTGTAGGCCTAACGGGAACTGTACGGTGACCAAGCTGACTCCAGCTTCGAATGAGGAAGAGCGCGGCGGCCAAGATAAATGGTGGGTTCTGCATGTTCGTGTTCGTGCTCGATCTGACAATAGAAAACGCCAATGGCGAGATCGACGAGAACTTCTGGGCCCAAGCTGCTGCCGATCGCGCAGATATGGAGCAGCAAGATGGTGAAATTGGTACTTTTTCCATTCTGAACATCAGAACGTAGCTAATCCTCAGGCGACGACGGTGCCCCAATACCGTTCGAGACACAATTCTTCCATGATGATGGGGATGACGGTTTCGCGGATGACGTGGGCGGCTTCGATGTCTCGGGCGGTGCTGGACCAGGCGAGGAGGACGATCTGTGGCAGGGCACGCAGGGCCCCGAGCTCAAGCGGGCTCGACCGGAGAATGTACATTTCGCGAAGAAGGCGAAGCGGGTAGACGTGAAGCGGCTCAAGGACGATATCTGGACGGGTCTGAAAGCGCTCGTACCCGCTCCTTCGCCCGCGTCAGTTGACTCTGACGAGGAGGTGAGCTATGTCTGCACCATGATCACGCAGTGGCTGACCGCAGATGCCGCCGCCGAAGACGCCGACAGAAGTCGCACCGGTCAAAACGTTCGACACGATTATCCAGGATTTGCGGACGACGTATCCGCAAGACAAAATGTCCGAGATCTCTACTTCCTTCTGCTTCATTTGTTTGCTGCATCTTGCAAACGAGGAAGGGCTGAGTATCGAGACGGCAAGATATGACGGCAATGAGGGAGAAGACGTGGGTTTCATGGGTTTGGTGGATGATGACGAGATCGAAGAGGAGGAGGAGGACATAGCGAAGAAGTGGAAGGGGAGGAAGCTGGACTCGGGGGTGAAGATGGACCGCGTCATCGGCGAGCTGCAGGCGTTGAAGGTGAAGAAAGACCCGACGGCCGGACGGGCGGCATAGCTCGGTCGACGAGGCGGCAGGAGCGAGGGCTTGGAGGCCGTGGACACTTTGTTACTGGATCGATCTCTGGGCTAACTGTATATTTTGTGCACAGCGAGCATGCAGTCTGGCGCATATAGTACAAGGCGCCGATGCAGACGAGCGTGAGATAGTTCACTCGACGCTTGCGAGCTTCCACGAAACGGTTGTAGGATTACATGATTGTAGGGATACATGGGTTGCTACTTAGGTGAGACGGCTACAACCTAAAAACATATGGGTTATCTGTGTATGCGAGGTGAACAGGTATACAATCATGGAATCACGGCTTAGTCCGAGAGCACGATGGCGTTCCCCTTCGAAGCACCTTGAGCAGGGCGTGCTGTCATCGAGCCATTCACTACCTTCCAACCGTTCTCGCGATCGCTGCTCGCGTCGTCGCCCTCCTCGCTGTCGTTGCGAGGTATCCTGTTATAATCTTGCGCGGGATCGAGATCATCGCTATCAAGCGCCACCTCGGAATCTGCGTCCCATCCGTACAGCTCGAGATCTCGAAGATCCTCGTATTCGTCATGGTCGTCGAGAGCTCCGCCATCACCCTGTCCGTCATGGTCGTGGTCATGGTCGTCATGGTCGTCATGGTCGTCATGGTCGTCATGGTCGTCACTGTGCATTTTGTCGTCCATCCGCCGCTTCTTGGACCGCAACTTCGCTGACGGATTGTTCTCCGCCGACTCCTTCTTCACCTGTCTCTTGGTTTTGGCGGTCGCCTTCGAGGTCGAGGCAGGAGTCGAGGTTGACGGATCATCCACGTCTGTGTCCGCGTCCGCCTCATCAATGTCCACCACCTCCTTCTCCGCCTTCTTTCGCGCTTTTTTGGGCTTCGACTCGGGGTTGAGAAACGTACACTCGATTGAGAACCCAAGATCACCGCTCTCGACCTTCTCTCGCGTGAGTCGAGTCAGTCGTGTGGCTTTCGGGCCTGGTATGACGTAGACGTTGACCGAGTCTAGCGTCAGCATGGAAGCGTTCGGCTCGTCCTGCACTCACGTGCCGTGGCGGAATATGCTATTCATCAGCGGGTACATAGGAGAGTTGGAGCGCACGCACAGTTGTCCAAGTACCCGCTCAAGCTCATCTGGACCAGTAGAGACTCGGTGTCCTGTTGATTAGCATGATCGACGTCGCATCACCTACATCACTATTCATGCTGATCTTGTCACCGATCAACTCGTCCAACTTGAGCGACGCTTTCTCCGGCTCTGCCCTCTTCCTCTTCCCCCCGCCAGCCGGGACCGCATAGCTACCCCCATTAAGGCCTCGAACGAGGCCGATGAGATTCGCCAGCGTCACTCTGCCACCAGATCCCACAATCTCGTTGAGCACAGTGAGTGCCTTCCAAGCGTCCAGCGTGACGTCTTTCGTCGTAATTGAAGTCGGCTCTCGGGTGCAGTTGTCACAAATGCCACAGGTCGTGATCTTGCCGCCGGAAGCCGCTATGGCGTCGGGATTATCCCAAGCGGCAGCTGACAGTTGGGTACTGTTCGAAAAGTACTAACTATCAGCTCAATTCCGACCTTACGAGCTCACTTTGGCGAAGGCGACCTTCCGACATGTTTTTAGGTCATGCGCGAAGCGGAGCATCTCCTGCACTGCACATCAGCGAAAGGAACATTGGAATCGCAGCTCATTTCCGGGCTCACTCTTGCTCGTGCCGTCGACATCGCTGTAGACCATCGAAGACAGTCTGGCTGCATCTTGTCCGCGGTAAAACAGCACACAATCGCTGTCCTGACCGTCGCGTCCTGCTCTTCCGGTTTCTTGGTAGTAACCTTCGAGCGACTTGGACATCTGGGGATCAGGATTGCCCGAGGGCGAAAACGCACCGAGTGATCTGCCCGTCAGCTTAATGGTGCACATATATGCCGACTCACGAATCACATATCTCACGTCTCCCTTGTCGATCCCGAGACCGAAGGCGATCGTGGCGCAAATGCAACTGTGCTCAGTCTTGACGTCCGGCCCAATGCCAAGCGCGGCTCACTTGACTCTGCCTGCTCGCCAATCCAGGTGGATACGCTGCTTGCTGTAGTCGTCCACGCCAGCATGATATACTCCCGTCTAGGGTTCAGTTTAGTTGCTTTGCCCGTGTAGTACCCACCTTAATGGCGCCGTCTGACCACTCCCTGAGCGACTCGGCCACAGTTTCAGCGTCCTGTGGTCAGCGTTGCACATGTCTGCCTCGTGCTTACCTTTTTGCTGAAACAGTATATGATACCGCTCTTCCCGCTGAGAGTTCAGTAGACTGCAGAATATGACTTGAGCACGTACGGATGATTGTCGTTGATCCACGTGCCCATCTTCTCAATAGCGCTCTTCGAATTGCCCGGCTTCGGGATCACCCGATAGTGCAGATTTGGTCGGAATAGCGGAGCCGAGAAGAAGACGGTCCCGTGTGAATTCGCGGCTCACCTTTAGCTTCTTTCCTCCATACTCGCGAATTCCACTCACCTCGCCCATCGGTGATCGGCGCCATGCGCAATATTTTCAGCAGATCAGGCATGGTTTTTGAGCTCAGAGTGGCAGTCTGGTTTCAGATAGCGCCTTTGTCCAAACAGAGGGCATACGACGGCTTGAATGGGAACCCGGGGAAAGAGCGTCTTTAGCGTGGAGAGCTTCTTGTAGTCAGGCCGAAAGTCGTGGCCGAGCTGGCTACAGCAGTGGGCCTCGTCTGTTGTAAGTCCTGAGATAGCCGATACAAGCAGCCACCTCACCAATGACGAATCGCTCTGCTTGTCAGCTTGGGAATTCTGCAGGCAACATTCCGCTTACTTAGGTAGCCACGCGCATTGGCCTTCTCGAGAGCCGCCATGAGCCGTTTAGATTTGGACACCTTCTCTGGCTGAGATCAGTGTCTTTCAGACCAGCGTCATGGAAACGCTTCACCGTGAGATACACCATCTATACCGTCAGTGATTCTCCACAAGCTGACGGATGGCATACCTTCAGTTCCCTGCCCTGTCCTGTTCCCTCGATTCGCCTGTAAATTTCGGTTTGCTCCGCTGCACTCGTCGATCCGGTAAGCATCTGACGTCAGAACGGTGCGTGTGGGTGCTGCCGGACTGCACTCACTGCACACTCGATCCCGAGCTCCTTCAAGGCGCGCACTTGATCCCAGATCAACGCCAGCAGCGGGCTGATCACTATGGTAATACCCTTCCCGGTGATAGCGGGGAGTTGGTAGGTCAAGCTCTTCCCTCCCCCCGTCGGCATGACGCAGACGATATCCCGACAGTCGATTGCGGCGTTTATGACTCCCTCTTGACATAGTCGGAACGAATCCAGGTCAAAGGTCGATTTGAGAGTGGCGCGGATGGCGGAAGACCAAGGGAAGGAGGAGGATTGATAATCTCGTTGTCCGTCTGTGAGAGGCTTCCTAATAAGAGAGACCGACGCGGAGGCGGGTATGAGAGATGCGTGAGTGTGAAGTAGATTCTCCAGCGAGCGTTGTTCCGCCTTGAGCGCCGCGTGCAGCTGTTGAAGGGGGGCGAGCTGCTCTTCGACTGATTTGATCTACGCTCAGCTGCGTGCTCGCGTTGCCTCGCTCACCTCGCTGTCGAGCTTGCTCAGCTTGATGCGAAGCGCCTCCTTCGATTCTTCCTCGACATCGGGAGCTATCACCGGCGCGACATCTCGCTGTCTTTGACCGTTGCCCGCAGAGGTTCTCCTTTGCTCCTGTTTCACGCCAGATGCTCTCGACGGTCCGGGTTTGTGAGGGGAAACGTCACTGTCGGAGTCGACGAAGAAGGGTATCGGCATGTTCTTCATCGGATGATCTGCGGCCTTCGATGCTGGCTGGCATCGGAAGCGCGGCAGCCGGTCGGATGTGGGTTGCGGCGAGTTGGACGAGGCAGACTCGGATGGGCGGATGGCCGGCATGTTGGGCGAAGGGGGCGCGGTGCCCCGGAGCCGCCCGACGTCCGGCGTGTGTCCGAATGTCCCTCTGTAGACGCTGCGGTCGTGGGTCTCGGGCGAGCGATCTCTCGTGGCGGGGCTGAGCTGAGTTCGACGGGCAAGAAGGTCTATGTCAACTTTCTGAAACGGACAGATTGATCCGGAGGCGCGTTTCGCGATAAACAGCCGGAGTGTTACGTAACCGAGCACCCGATCGAGATTTTCCAGCTAGACCAGTCCACATCTCCATCCTGTTGACCTATCATCCTCGCTATCACCATAAATCCCTTATCCTCAGCTTTGCAGAGGGTAGCCAGGCGAAGCTACATCACCAACAAGACAGGCTTACTCATGGGTCGAGGGCACAAAGGTGGGAAGCGGAGGGGGCCGGTGAGCGCATGCGTTGTTCGTCGGGTCAAACGGAAAGCTGAGGTATGCAGCCCGCTCCCAAGGGCGAGAACGGCAACGACGGTGCCAAGAAGGATGGCTGGACCATAGTGGAGGAAAATCAGAAGCAAAACGATCTCTTCGAAGAGTACTACAAGGTCGGTCGCCAGTACGCTCGGCATTCTGCACCGCTGACGCCCAGGCTCAAGGCATCTTGTCCGAGGAGGAGTTTCCGATCATGCTGGAGAGTCTGCAGAAGGAGCTGCCTACGACCTTCCGAGTGACCGGATCTCGAGCGTAGGTTCTGCATGTCTGTCTGTAGTCCGCAGCTGATCTGCAGTCACGCCGAGACCATCAGCGACCTCATCAAGAAGGTCCATGTTCCCAGCATGTCGAACGTCGAGTGGGAGGGCAAGACCTACGGTCCGCCAAGTCAAATCCCTTGGTAAGCAGCTCGTAGTGAAAATCTATGTGCTGAGTACTCACGCACAGGTACCCGGGCAAGTTCGCATGGGAGATCTCGGCGCCCAAGAGGGTAGTGAGGAAGTCGCAGCCGTTCAAGCAGTTCCAGAAGTTCTTGGTCGGCGAGACTGAAGTGGTGCGTATCTGACGACAGCGAGGCTGACAGGTCACTCATGTCCAGGGAAACTTGAGCAGACAGGAAGCCGTCTCGATGATTCCCCCTCTGCTGCTGGATGTACAGCCGCATCACATCGTGCGTTGATCTCCCCTGACCAAGTCGAAACAGCTAACGCGAAGTGTATGGACATGTGCGCCGCACCCGGTTCCAAGGTCAGCCAGTCCCGTTGCGAATCCCCGCTCGCCGCTGACGTCCCAGACCGCGCAGATCATCGAAGCTCTCAACCCTCACCACACCGAATCTTCCGGTATCCTCATTGCCAATGACTCCGACTACAAGCGAACGCACATGCTGGTGCACCAGACCGGACGTATGCCGAGTAAAGGACTGATCGTCACGAATTTGGATGCCTGTAAGTGAGACGCCCCTCCGCCGAGTTGACGTTCACATCAAGCCTTTATCCCTAACATCGCTCTAGGAGACGGCAAGACCCTCGGATTCGACCGGATCCTCGCCGACGTCCCGTAAGCAGTCCCGTGTCATGCTCGAAATGGACCTGACAAGGCAGCTGCAGCGGTGATGGCACCTTGCGGAAGAACTTCGAGATCTGGAAGAAGTGGGGTGCTAACGATGGAAACAGTCTGCACGCGTGAGTCGACCGGGCTTCGCAAGCTCGCGTACCTGACAACAGACTGCAACTGCGAATCTTGGAACGAGGAATGAAGAGCCTGAAGCCTGGAGGGCGACTCGTCTACTCGACGTGCTCTTTCAACCCGGTCGAGAACGAGGCTGTTGTTGCTGGCGCACTCAACCTGTATCCAGGTGCGTTTACCCTTCGTGATTTGGACATCCAGAGCTCACACCCAGGCGAGTTCAGCTTGGTCGATGTGTCGTCGGAGCTTCCCGAGCTCAAGCGGCGACCGGGAATCACGACCTGGAAGGTTGCGACTCAGGCTTCCGCCTCCGAGGGGAAGAAGTTGATCTGGCACGAATCATACGAGAGCTACAAGGAGCAGATCGACGCGCACTACAAGAAGATGGAGGAGGCTGGAGGTGACCAAGAGAAGAAGCGACCTCTGCCTCCTTCGGCATGGCCTCCTGCGAACGCCTCGCAATTGGGTCTCGAGAAATGGTGAGTGCAGACCAGGTTCAATCGCTGACCCGCAGTCTGCGTCTCGTTCCTCAGGACCAGAATACCGGTGGATTCTTCGTGTGCGTGTTTGAGAAGGCTGGAGACGCAAAAACTGAGGCGCCCGCAACGGAGCTGCCGCCTGTTCCGTCGGCGGAGGACATCACCGTGGCCGACGAGACGGGATCATCGACGCTGAAAAGGGAGGCCTCGCCATCGGGAATCGAAGACGCAGAGCGAGAGGCGAAGCGCAGCAAGCCGGCCGAGGGCGAGCAGAAGAAGGCTGGACCAAGCATCACAACGAAGAAGAAGCGCCCGGACCCGATGTTCAAGGAGGATGCTTACTCGTTCGTCGATCCTAACCACGCTGAGGTGAACAGCATCGTGTGAGTTGATGGCGGGCACAGAGCTGGCTGGCAGCTTACAATAGCAATTGGTTCAGCCTCGATGACCAATTTGAGCGAGACAAGTTGATGGTGCGAAATGACTCTGGTGCGCCGCTGCGGACGATCTACCTCGTCAACGAGACGGTCAAGGTGGGTGTCTAGCATGATACCGAGTCCGTGCTTATAGTCAGGCCATCCTGAACAACAACGACTACACGCGCATGCGGATCATCTCGGCCGGTGTCAAGTCGTTTGTCCGCCAGGATTCGGGCAACCGAGGAGATATCACTTGTAAATGGCGTATTCCAGGAGACGGCATCCTGGAGGTCGTGCCAAGAATACCGGAAAGCAAGATTGTTCACGCCGACCTAGCGGATCTCAAGGTCTTCCTGTCGGAAATGTATCCTCCTGTGCGTGGTAGTCTCCGGTGTGATTCGACAAGTAGCTCATACACCAGATTGAGCGGTTCCAGGACAGCGCCAAGGAGTGGATGAACAAGGCAGATCTTGGAAACGTGATTGCCAAGTTCGCAGAGGGCGATCTGGCTGGTGGCAGGTGAATGACAAGTTGACCACGCCATTCTACCGTACTGACGCCAGCTTGCCGCTGCCCATGTACCTTCCGATCTGGAAGGCCAAGACGTCGATGTCGCTATTGATTGATAAGCGGGAGAAGAGGTGAGCTTGCGGATCAATGTGACACGCAACTGACGTATAGCATCATGTCGCTCAGGGTCTTTGGAGAGGATCTGTCTCCGACGGGTGATTGGAAAAAGACTGCGCCGGCTGATGGTGCCGAGGCTAAGGGCGACGAGCGTGTTGCTCTGGCTGCGGACGAGGTCACGGAGGCCAAGGACGAGGACGAGGAGGCCGCCATGAACGCTTAGAGGGGTCGCGACACTACATGGGCGTGTTTCGACATGCATAGCTACACAGCGTCGCCTCTGCCGGGTACTACAGATGAACATCGCCAATCTTGGTCATGAGGTGCACCGACCTGGTGCGAACGCTGAGACTCTTACGCGACGCCCCATGCGAAGACATGAACGGTCGCAGAGAGGGTAAGAGGGGCATAAGAAAGGATGTGAAGCTCCCTCTATTTGTTGCCTATTCAAGCCTAGCGCGAGGGGGATGGTGTACACATGCACCCGAGGTGAGCTTCGGGAAGACGGCACCACGGATGGTGGTCCCTGTGGCGCTTAGCTATCCCGAAGGCCAGCAGGGTGTGTGAACAAAGGTGCGAGTCGACTGAAACATTTCAAGCTTCACCCTAAGCCCGAGGCCGTCGGCGAACGTGTGGGCAGAGCAGGGTGAAAAAGCAAGCAAGCTCGGACCAAAAGTCACAAACCCAACGACCCCTCGCCGGCCAAACCGCAACTGAAAGAGCATGACCCCCGTATCCGATACTCCGCGAGACTGGTCCTCAAGGGCCTCCCACATCACCTCATCCTCCTCGAGGAGGACGTACGCACAAGTGTCACCGAACGCAAACGTTTCCTCGCTGAACAGCGTGCCGAGAAGCCCGGTTCGTGGGGTGCGCCAGCTCAGGCAAGCGCATACTCACCGCAAACCGTTGCTCTCTGCAGTCATATCGTTCAGGGGACAAGCGACTGTGCTCTCACATGCACCAACGCCGCTTTCCACGACATCGTCAACGCTGAGAAACCCGAGAGGGAGTACGCCAAATGTTACTACAGAAACATCCCCGCCGTGTGGCCGACGGACGCATCTGGCAAGGTGGACGTGAAGGAGGTTCACACGCTTGTCAAGGCTCGAATCAATTGGCACAACGGGACCTACTGATCGATCACACGACAAGCCAATGCGCGATCCGCGCTTGATGGTCGTACTTTTGCGGGTGCACTGCACAATGTATGGTATCATGCACCCAGACCTTCCCGGCCCATGGCCTGACTTGCTTTTTCTCTCCTACTCTCTGTTTTCAATGGCGATTGATCTAGGAAATTGCCGATAGGGGGGAGTATGAGCTTGCATATTGCCGTTCTTCAAAGCCTGACCCTGCAGCGCGAGCGGACTTTGAGCCGAAGGAGTGCTTCGTGTGCACCCATCGTTACAGAAGGCCCGGGACCACAGCTCATACACTCCCAAGCGGGGGGTTCCCCGGCAAAGATCGAGACTAGCCCCGGCAGGCCAGTCCGCTCCAAGCCCGCATTTCACATGATCCCTGCAGTAGAAGGATGGTTTCCGATTTGGACAGTCAAATCACCAAAGAGGCCCGTCCTGGCGTGCACCGGACATGCATGCGAAACATGAAGTCTCCTCCGACGACGGAGGGGCTTCATACAGTATTAGCGACGTCATTTTATCGACGTCATTTTATCGGCTTACTGCAGTGTCCGGCTCCAGTGTCGGACAATGTAACGATGATAGCGCATTAGGGGCTTATGATGAGCTTGATATCAGAGTGCCGAGAGCCCGGGGCCGTGTATACAGGCCCTTCCTTTTTCCGTTGTGCTGCGAGGGAACAAAGGTCGTCGATATCTCTTGTGGATCAGCGGGCGGGTGTGGATGCGAAGGGCGATGTACAAGCCTTCATTACGTTTCGTGCCCCGACCGCTTGGATATGCTCAGCCTTCGCCACACGGACGCCGCATTATATCTCCTCCGGTCGCCTGCACCACAGCACCGGTTCTGAGCACGGCGATCACGATTCCTGGCAAACTGAGGACAGCCCGATTTACACACGATGAGTGACCCCAGTCAGTCAGAGGAATCGCAGACGTACAGGGATACATACACCATTGACGTACGTCATCTGCGATCAGCTACCCAAGCCAGAAGTACTCATTGCAGCCGGACCATTCTTTTTGCAACGAATGGGTGCGGTACAACATTGGCAGCGTTCAAGCGCATGACTATGGCTCCAAGTGCAACACGGCTTGCCTGCCTTCCGGGTTCAAATTGACGCGGTGGCTTACCGATCAGCAGAAAGAAGACGTTCAAGCTCTGGTGAACGCACATAATAACAAGATCTCTCTGAACCCGACGAACATGCACTCGAGGCTACCAGTGGTGGCGGGGTCCGCCAGCACGGTCAGATCAACCAGGCCCCAGTCTATCAGGTCCGTGCCTCGGTATAGGAGCCGCCCGAAGGAACCCGGTTCGATCCTGTCAGGTTCGGTTGGCAAGCATTCCCTGAAGCGTAGCTTTACAGCCACCTCCCCGCTTGCCAAAGAGTACATCTTGGAGGCCACTGCTTCTCTTACTTCGGAACGGTCCAAACGGATCAAAGTAGACGAAGAAATCGAGACGGGGTCATCATCACTGCTTCAAACGGAGCCAACCGGGTCGGACCAGTCAGACCGGGAGTCCTTGGTTAGACCCCGGTCAGCAGAGTAATGTGGCCATGTTCGCGTTCCATGTACACTTTGAGTGCGATCGCAAGTGTGTGGTGGGCTATGTCTGAGGATCGGTAAGGATGCGTCGGTATACTACTGGTCAGTTCTTTGCGGGGGGTCACTTCCGCTCCAGTACTCGTGTACCTTTCTCGTCACAGTACGTACGCCATGCAGCCGGCCCATCAGCTGAAGTTTCACTTTCTGGGCTGCCAAACTTTATGCTGCAGTCGGTCCCTATGCACTGCAAAGAGCTGTACTTCACCTGAGAACTGGAGCTCGTGAAACCAGGCAGCCTGATACGAGCAGCCATATGCGCTTGGCCGAGAAGGGTGGTGAAGGCTTAACAAGCAGCTACATCACTCTCGCTTGACTCCGAGGCCCCTCCCTGTACTCAGATCAAAATCCGCGCCACCCAAGTTGCATCAATGCCCAGCCAAGAAACGACATCGCTCAAAAGCGGAGAGAGTAATCCGAAACAAGCGACGCTGATGAAGATATTCCGATGCCAGCGCGCAGGAGAACGCACCGCTTCGAGCAGTGGCCCAAGTCTTCAAGATGCCCCTGGTAGAGCGCAGGGAAGGAGCGGGCTCGCGGTCGTGAGCTGTTGCGTGATCTACTCCTTCTCGTTACTCCACGCGCAGAGACCGAAGCAGCTTTTGTACCTTGCACCCTTCGTCGGAGATGTGGGCCTCGTGCAATGCGGAGTACGCGGCTGGGCACCGCGGGTCGCCATGGACACTTCGATCCTGTCCGCCAGCTCCTGAAGTCGTCCATTCTGGAATGGGTCCGACGACTTCAAGTCGGCCGTTTTGACACTGCCGTAAAAGGCCAGGAGTATCTTTCGTTCGGCGTCGGACATGCTCCTGCCTTCGACGGATTTATGAAATGCTGTGGCGCTTGTTTCCAGGGTATCGGTATCAATCTGTGAGGAGTTCATAGTGTGCGAGCTGAGGGCGCGTGATGGCAGCGGTGCCGTATAGTCCTTTTATAATTCCGTGATCGCCCCTCAAGGTCGGCCGAGTGGGGTGGGACCGTTTCGAGAGGGTCCAAGTGGAAGACTCGTGTCGTAATAGCGACCATAATTTGTAGATTGGCAAATCCGAATGGTCCGGACGTAATGAAAACGTCGCTGGCTGCCCCCTTGACAAATGTCCATCTGCTAAACAAAGGATCCTGAGATCCCGAATGTTCGCTAAGACTTGCCCCCTCCTCTGCCCTACATTTAGCCAGCAGGCTGTCATGGGTGCCGTCTAGCTTTCAGCCACATTCCGCCCCCTCAAGGCAGGCGTGGCTTCCCTGATCCCCTTGACGTTCCCC
>JAHXHD010001085.1:0-50317 GCA_019857685.1 Papiliotrema terrestris | reverse complement strand
AACCGCTCTTACCCCCTTTCTCCCCCCCGTCCCCTCCCTACCGTCCTGTCGAATGCGGTCCATCCCGTCCGACTCGGTCTTTGCCGCACACGGATTGTACAATGTCCAACTCGATGTCCCACAAATACGACCCACGGCCGTCGCGCCCCTCACCATCCCAGCCTCGGATGCGTTTGCGACCGCAGAATGGGTAGCCGGCACGGCGCTCTTGCGCCCGACCGAGAGGTTTCCGCTGCTCGTGCCTTCGACAACAGTCGCTTCCTCGATGCCGGTACGGTTCTCCTTCTGCCCCGCGTTCGACCCGAGCTCGATGGCTAGATTCCGTCGGCAATCGCAATTGCTCGCTTTGGGGACCATTCCAACCGCACCGGGCCCCTCGACAACACGTTTCGGACGGGTCAAGCAAATGCTGGCGTGGTGGGAAGACGGACACGGCCTGTGGTCGGTTGTCGATGAAGAAGCAGGGGAAGGCATCAACCTTGTCGAGCGTTGGTCGCAGATCATGCAAGATCCCGGGATGGACGATGTCGTGGACGACTCGGAGATGTTGCCGTCAAACGTGGAGAGACGGGTGGAGATGTCGAAACGTCAGCGGGAGACCGTCTACGGCGAGATTTGCGAGCTGTTGCTCAAGGTCGTCGAGTGCTTGCGCGTACGTACTTGCCCGTCTTGCCCTCACTCAGCCGCTCGGACCCAGGCTCATAAGCAGGCGCTGCACCAAAGGCATCTCTCATCCATCTCCTGTCGTCCTAGCGGTTTCAGTATATCCGGAAAAGCGCCCAACGACATCGCGATGATCACCCGATTCGAGGCCGTCTTACCCCTTGGCTCGCTGAGCACCCCCAGCTTGCTCAAAAACAATCCACTTGCGCATTCAGGCCTCTTCCAACACGATCCAATCGACTCATACGAGTTCTATCTCGATGAGAACACCTTGCAGAAGAATCTGCGGTATCTAGCCCCAGAGATCGCGATCCAAAAGCGTGTATCCGACACTGGTGATATTTACTCGTTCGGCGTCCTGGCTTATGAGATGTTGACCGGAACGACGATTGACGGCGGACCCGACAGTCCGGAAGAGGCCGAGGTGGATGTTCTGATCGACTTCCATCGCCACGTGACGATGCAGATCATGCCGCCATTGGACTGGTTGGAGAGGGAAGCGCAATTGGGTTCGCTGCCCTCGGCGCTGCCTCCTCGCCAATTGAGCGACATCATCATGCGGTGTCTGGGCAAAGAACCCGACGTGCGGTATTCGTCTCTCGATTCGCTCGCCTACGATCTATGCAAACTCAGCCGTATTATCAAGTCGCACGGCGACCTGACCAAATTCGAAGTTGGAGAAGTCGACGATCTCGCCCGGTTTTCGCTTCCGCCGAGGCTCATTCATCGAGATGCCGAGCTCGGCGCGTTGCACAAGGCTTTGACGGAAGTGACGACAACGGGCAACCACACGATGGCCAATGGGGAGCCATGGAATACCACGCGGGTGGTCAACGTCGCTGGAGTGAGCGGTAGCGGCAAAACTCGGATCGTCCGGCAATTTGCCCAGGACTCGGAATCTGCCAATTCGTCGCATCCTCCCGTTGTCGCCTGGGCTAAACTGGAAGAAACAAATCATCCGCCCCTGACGTCGTTCATCCAAATATTCACCGCGCTACTTGACCGCTTCCTCGCGGACCCCAACGAGGATGTCAGAGAATGGAACGAGAAGATCAGGCAAACCCTGGGAGGAAGGTTCCCGCTGTTCGTCTCGCTGCTGCCGACCGAGTACTGGCGGATGCTGGGCGTGGGGCATGAGCACCCTATCAATCCCGAAGTAGACTGGTCGACTTTGCGCGAGACATTTTCATCGTAAGTCTCGCATTGATCTCGCGAACATCAACCTGTGGACGAGGGCTAACGTTTCAGGTGGTCCAAGCGCTTTCTACAGATCTTTGCGACTGAAAAGCACCCGTTGATCATCATTCTGGACGATCTGCAATGGCTCCCTCCCGACGAAGCGAAGTACTGGCGGACCATGCTAGACGGCTATCAGCCGCTCAACCACGTCTTACTCGTCTCCACCTGTCGAGTAAAATCTACAGACGAGGAACCGCCATTTACGATACTGCTGTCCCCATCGACGAACAACGTGAACGTTCCGCCCTTATCGGAAGAAGGCGTCCTTTCCTTGATAAAGGCGAGCTTCCATGACCGGATCGCATCGGCCCCAGCGCTCGCCAGCTTCCTTCATGCTGAGACGGCGGGGTTGAGCCTGTTCGTTCGCACGATTATCGCGACTTTGGTCAAGGAGCATGTGATCACATTCGACTACGAGGCATTGATATGGCGGTTTGACGTGGTGCAATTGCAAAAGCATCTGTCCAAGGCGGGCGTGGATGCGTACCTGGAGAAGTTGATCTCGTCGCTGCCACAAGCTGCGCAGGAGATCCTTTTTGTGAGTCCCACGAATGGATAGCACGACGCAGGCAGCCGAGCTGACGAGCAGTATCTCGCCTGTCTGCCCACGCGAGGTATCACCATCGAGCACCTCAAGGACCTTCTGCACAAGGAGGCAGACGACATCGAGGAACTCGTTCGCCTATGCGCCGCCACTGCTACGCTGCTCGTAAAGCAAAACGGCTATCTGCGATTCGCGCATGATGGTCCCAAGGCTATCGCGTCCAAGCTGATCCCGACCGACCGCGCGGCGAAGATCCATGCCGACATCTCGCATTTCCTTCGCAGTCCCCAGTTCAGCACCGACTACATCTTCGATGCTGCCGATCACGCTTTGACCGCGGCCGAAATGGGCCTACAGACAGACTCGAACGAGGCGTTCGTGAATCTCTTGCTAGCCGCGACGTCACGCTCAGCTCTGGCAACCAGTTTCGACAAGGCCGCCCGTTTCCTCGATGCTGCCGATAGTAAGCTGGCTTATGTGAAGAATGTCGACAGCGCTGACATCCAAGGTGCCATCAACTCTTCAGGAGGGATCGAACAGTGGATGAAGGAGAATCGGTTGATGATGATGCGGTTCTTGCAGTTTCATGCGGAGATTGCCTGCGTCTCGCGGAAGTTTGACGGCTGTCTGGCCAAGGTGATTATCTTCCAAGCGTCATGAAATCGGCTGACGATCAGCTCAAGGAGGTCGAACCGTTCTTGGAAAGCGCATACGATAGGATCACTGTGGCTTCGCTCAACATCCGGTTGATGTTCGCCTGTGAGTCTCGTCTTGGATCTATCCTGGTTTCGCGGCCGCTGATGACCAGCCGGCCAGCTGCAAGAAGCAGCGGCGTTGACGTTCAAGACCCTCGCGGAACACGGCTACGACCCCACCACCCCGGTAGATCTCTCGGCTTTGCCCAAGACGGTAGCCGAAGTCGAGGCGTTCGGCAACAGTCTGTCTCCAGGTCCTGTCGACAGGAGCGACATCCGCGTACTCATCATGACTCTGATGGCTGCTGCTGGGTAAGTGGGCGTGGACATTTTACCTGTCTCCACTGACGGACAGATCGTCATTATACTATTGCGAACCAGTCAAACGAGACGCCGTCTTCAGTCTAGGACTCTCGCTCAGTTTCTCGGTGCGCGTGATTCACGAAACAACCGCCTACTTCCTCGTCACCCACGCCCTGACCATTCGGCGCGACGTCCCTTTGAAGAGGGCTCTCGTGAATCTCGGTCGCACTGTCCTCCGACAGTGCCCTGCCTCGTACCTTATAGGGCACGCGTTGACCGGTGTTGCGATCCAGTCGTTCTTCTGGTCACCGTGGAACGATCAGGAAGAGAACTACGACGCCGCCATTGAGGGGAACATCCACAATGCCAACTTTGAGCAAGCTACGAGTGGGTCTTTCCCTCCGTCTCAACTCTCGTGCCACACTGATGTCCAGGCTCGCTCGGCATGGATCTAGGAACAAGAGCGCTCAGCGCGACGGCCGTCTCGCTAGAAAGGACCATCAAGTATTACGACGTGATTCGGCCGCACACCGACATGTACGGCAAGTACGCCATCGAGCTGCGTGAGTTGTCATTCGCACAATCTGAGCAGCCTGGAAGCTGACTTGTGCAGCATTACAATACCTCGACAGGGTGCAGAAGGTGTCGTCCGGCTCGGCGCCGTGGACACTCGAGGGCGCAATCGTCACACGGTCCGAGAGTGACAGTGTCGCACATCTCGCGACACACAAGGCTTTCCGACAGTGCTTCGCCTTGCGCCTGGCAATCTTCTACGACGCACCGATTAGCGAGCTGAGACAGATCATCGAAGCTGGAAGAGACTCCTCCCTAGGCGTGACAGGGCTGGTTTTTGGCGTCGAATGGGCCTTCCTTGTTGCGATCGTTGCTATACGAGGTGGAGGCGATCATCAAAGGGATGTGGACGCGGCCCTGGAAGAACTGTCCGCGAACAAGTCGAGTGAGTATCCGGCGAGGCTCGGCCCAAAGGATATCCTCGCTCACGTCGCAGGTCCCGATTTCGAACATCGACGCCTGTTCCTTACAGCCTTGCAGAGCTTGGAGTCTGCCGCGAAAGATTCGCTGCAGGTCGCAGAGGACGTCCTGGACACGTTGTGTGCCAGTGATCAGCACGCCCTTGCTGGTGAGAGTCGGCGAACCGCGCAAAATTGCTGGGTGCTGATCCCAGGTCTGCTGGCGTACTACATCAGCAAAGCCATCCTCAACACGACCAACAGCCAACGCTTGGCGACGGGCTTCCTGCGCGCCGCCGCGGCTTCGTATCGTCACGCACAGATGTACGGCGTGTGCGAGATGCTGCGCGAGAAATGGCCGGTCGTATGCCCCATCGCACCTGCACATGGCCTACTGCCATCGCAAGCGCTGGGTGTCAAGGATGGGGTTCCGCCGCCTCTGCGTCGAGCCAGTATTTCCACCTCGAACGAGACCGTCGCATCACAGCACTCCAGCGGTGGATCTTCCCTGGACAAGGACAGGATCGCAGACAAGAAGGCGTCACACGACCAGCTGGATGCTTTAGCGTGAGTTATGCCTAGTCTCACGATGCGCAAGGCAGGACTGACAGAAGCCTGATGCGGTCTTCGCTCGCCCTCGCGTCGGAACAAGATCCGCCCGTCCTGTTGTGCACGCTGCTGAGAATTTTGTGCCAGTTCCTCCGCGCCGAGTATGCGGCCATCGCGCTGTGCGACGAGTCGGACAACGATCATGCCCGTATCCGCGCGGCCGGCCCCTTCTCTCGCATCGTGCCGTACGATGTGCGCATCATCGACGAGAGCGCCAAGCAGGTCTGCCCCACGTCGCTCATCCTGCACACGGCACGGACCGGCAAAGCGATCACGTCCTTATCGGACGTATCGCGATTCCGCTCGGATCCCTTCTACCGCGGTCGCCCGCCACGGAGCGTGATCTGCCTGCCGATTTTGTTGCAGGGCAAGCAGAAAGGGGTGGTGCTCCTCTCGTCGTCCACTTTCGCCTCGACGCAATCGCAGTGGGAGGGGGCGAAAGAGGTCGTTTCCACCCTGGCGACTTTTGCGACGATCATCACGAGCAATGTTTCTTTCACGCAACGGTTAAAGAACGAGGTGGATCAACGGACCAAGGAGTTGACGAATGCCTTGGCGGCCAAGACGCAGTTCTTGAGTCAATGCAGCCACGAGCTACGAAGTCCGCTGTCGGCTGTCCTGGTGAGTGCCGCCGCAGGTCTAAGGATTTGTCGCTGACCAGCAGGGACTCGCAGCGGTTCTCGAGGCAAGTTCGGGTTTGTCCGAAGTGCAGCGCGAACATCTCCGAACGATCATTTCGAGCGGGGAAGACTTGCTGGGCTTGATAAACAATATCCTGGACCATTCCCGCCTCGAGTCCGGGTCGGTCACGCTCGAGGAGATCCCCTTCACTCTGCGTGATGTCGTCGAAGGAGCGTTGGACTCGGTCGCCGCTGTGGCGCAGAAGAAGAACCTCGAGCTGTGCCTGATCAGCGCGTACGATTCGGATCCGCCTGGGCTCATCGGTGATCCGTTCAGAATCAAGCAGATCCTGTTGAACCTCTTGTCGAATGCGGTCAAATTCACGCACAAGGGCAGGGTGACGGTCAAGTGGCGGTGGGAGGAGGTTCCGGACCAGGGCGTCTTCCTCGAATTGGACGTCGAAGATACGGGAATCGGCATCCCTGCGCAGAGTGAGCACAGTCGGGCTGTGTGAGATGTGCGGTGTGCGCTGACGGCAGAAATGGACAAGCTGTTCCGGAGCTTTTCGCAGATCGACGAGAGCATCACGCGCAGCTTTGGCGGAAGTGGTACGCGCGATCGCTCACCGTGTGTCCGGTCAGTCTCGAGGCTGACAAACAGGGCTCGGCCTCATCATCTCCAAGGACCTCGCGAAACTGCTCGGAGGAGACTGTACCGCCACGTCCAGCCTGGGCTCTGGGTCAAAGTTCACCTTCAGCCTCGTGGCGAAGCGCGACCCGAAGCATCAGCATGATCTGCGTAAGCTCGGGAAGCCTAGGAGCTGCTTCATTATTTGCCCGCCGGGTCCGTGGTGGAACATGTTGGAGGAGAAGTGAGTCACGCGGTGGGAAGTGAATACAAATCGCGATCGCTGACGGCAGCCTGCGGATCCTTAATTGCAAGCCTGTTCGATTTGCCCATAGCGTCCAGGACTGCTTGGTCAAGGGTCACCCGGATGGCTTGAACTCGAGCAAGCAGTTCAACTACATCATGCTGGATACAGACATGGTGGATAACGAGATCTTGAAGCGGATGCGGGAATTGCAGCCGGACGCGAGGGTGAGTGGAGCACCACGGCGTCGAGTGTCTGTTGTTTGTGATCCGATGTTGACGCCCTAGATGCTGTATCTGGTGCGAAGTATAGATCTGGCCAAGACGATCCGGGATATGAACATCACGGTAAGTAATGAGGACGACGGGTTCTGAAATGTCCCTCGAAGACGACACTCACGGCCAGCGCGAGACAATCATCTCCCGCCCAATCAAGTTCTCGTCGCTCGTGCGGGCCATGCTGCCCGATCCGGACGCAATGGACCAGCCCATGATAAGCAAAACGGAGAAGAGCAAGAAGAAGGTCAACCGCCGCATGTCGCAAGACAAACCGTTGGCCATCTTGCTCGTGGACGATAACGCAGTCAACGTCACCGTCGGCAAGCGCATCCTCGAGCTGTTTGGGTACAAGACCGTCACGTCCGCCTCGGACGGCCAACAGGCCATCGAAATCGCTGAGAAGCGGCAGTTCGACCTGATCCTTCTCGACCTGCAGATGCCGGTCCTGGATGGCTTCTCCGCGCAGGAACGGATCAAAGCCAGCCCGTTGGCAGGCGAACCGTGCATTGTCGCTCTGACGGCGAATGCGGACAAGGAGACTCAGCAGAGTTGCCGAGAGGCCGGATTCTTCAACTACCTTAGCAAGCCGCTGGATATACCCCGACTGGAGACGATTCTGGGAGAGGTATGGGACTGGCGGCAGAAGCGGAGGCTGACGGGTGCGAATGGAGAAAAGGGGGACGGCGAGGCGATGGACAAGGCGGAGAACGTTAACATCAACGAGACGCTGGAAGGGCATGTAGGCACTGGGTTGGGAAATGACGAGAAGGCGATCAACGACTTGGAGCAAGAAGGTGAAATGAAGAATGCAAAGGGGAACGAGAACGGCGACTTGAGAAAGGAAGAAGGACCAGGGGAAGGAGGCGGAGAAGTCAAAAAGGAGAAGAGGAAGAGCTCAGACGAGGCATAGAGATGTAGAGTGTCGAGGGAGCCGACAAGAGACGGCAACGTCCCCCCCTTATACTGTATGTCATCGATGCGGACCGTGTAGCGGTATGTTGTAGCATAGTGCAAGATCCAACAGCATGAATCTGGTACATCGGACAGGGCTGCTGCGCGCTAGAGGGATGTTGACATACTCTCCGTTCAGACTTCGCTCGTGTCGTCAATTGCCGAGTGACCAAGACAGGATCGATGTTTATGCATGCCATGCCGGTTCGATGAGAGGATATACAACGATGTAAAATGCTTGATACACGATGATGCTGGACATCTATAGACGGGCACCGCACCGAAGGGCGGATAAAGCCTCGTTGTGGATTGCCTCCTTCACCCCATGCGCTGCCACTGCTTCCGACGCTTTTTCAGTCGTCCTCGCCATTCGTTGTCGCTAGCCTGATTGGGCATGTCATTCCCTTCTGTCGGGCTCGAGGGATGCTTGCGAGGCGCCTAGACTCCCGCCGCGTCACCGCCCCTCCGCTCTCACCGCTCGATGAACTCCCAGCTCTTCCCGGGACTCTCCCCCCATTCTAGCAGTCTCCGCTGGTACGCCTCCCCGCTCTCCTTTGCGAGCTGTCGGACCTGTTTGATCCGCCCATCCGCCTCTTTCCAGTTCGCCGCGGCTCCCTCGCCGAGGTTTGAGCTCGCCATATCGCCCGCTGACTTCCCCTCGGGCAGGTTGAGCGTCATCATCCGCAGGAGATCCTGCAGGTTGTACGACTGCATCTTGCGGACGTGCGCCTGACTGTCGGGGTCCATGTTGGATTTCGCAATCGTGTAGTCGACTTCCCCTGGAATGTTAGCGGGAGAACAGCACGACATACGTCGTCGCCCGATCGTGCAGTAAAGGGCGGGACTCACATATTTGTTGCTTGCGTGTAGCTTCGTCGACAGAGAATCCGACGGGGCCGCTCACTGCATGACCGTCGATCTTGCTCGTGATGGTTAGAGCGAATGCCTGCGTGGGCGTGTCCTTGGCATCGCCCTCCCAGTCCTCCGGCTGCACGAAAGCAGTCACTGTCCGTGCAGATCGCGGGTTGGTCTGCTTCAAAACCACGCGGACTTTCTGCCCGTCAGCCAGGTACAGATCAAGAGAGCAGCGCGCGGATCAATGGACGCACCTGGTCGGGGAAAGCCTGGGTGACTTCGTCGAGCAGCGCCTCGAATAGTGCTACGCACAGCCTGAACGCCGAGTCGCCCATCTCCGATGACCCGAACAATCGCTCGTCCATTTCGGATCTGACATCAGCAGCGATCACAGACGGCGGAACATAGCTAGCACTCACAGCGGGAGATATTGAAATCCAAAGATCCGGTCGGTGTTGTGATATGCTACAAAGATACCGTCCATCAGTCCGATGCGGACTTGCATCGTGAACTTGAGCATGGCCGATTTGATGAGATCAAAGTATCTGCCCATCAACTCCTGACGTATCACTCGCCGGCTCTTGGAACACTCACTCTCGCTCGTACGAGTTGTAGAACCCCTTCTCCTGATTAATATCGTACACCTTCGCCGCCTGCCGTGAGTGACACAGTTGTAGCCAGCCAGAAGCAACCTACCTCATAGTTGGCTCGATCATGACGAAGTGACAGACACGCCCGGGTCTTGATGTCGAAGACGCCCGTTCCCGGTAATCTAGGATCATAGCAATCGAGCTGTGACCGCATCAGAAGGCTTGCTCCCTGGTATGAGTTTCGTCTCGGGACAGGTCACCGCCAATGACTTACCTTCTGGTACTGGAACGCCCCTCGATCTTCACGCTCAGCTTGCGACACACTCTCCTCCGGGCTGCTCTTAAGGTATCGGCGGAAATCGGCCGGTTCCGATGTGAGCATACGTTCCAGCATGTGGCCCTACAATCAGCTAGGAATTCACAGCCGCGTTGGTGCACGTACGTATTCGCTCAAGACATTCGGAATATCGTACGTCTTATCGCTGTCAATGTACATTGAGCCGTTGGCGCTTTTACCAATATTGAGCACAGCCGGCAGTCGGGCGCCAGCGGTGAAGTCGGTACGCTGACGTCAGCTCACACTCAGTACAGATGTGGCAACCAGCTCACCTCGGATACGAACGCGTTGGACAAACTTGCAAAGTCCAGAGGCCTGTCCCCTGGCCGTCAGCAAGGGTGGACAAGGGTTTCGAGGCGACGTACCGCTTATAGCGAAGTATATTTGACTGAACGCCTTGGTCAGAGTCGAAGTCGAGCCGAGATAACGACTTCCCGTCTTGGCTGCCATTGCTTGCAGGTCCTGTTGGTGAGTACAAGGTAAACACAGGCGGGGTCGGCTAGCTCACGGGATCAGTGCCCGGCGGGTAGTACGGCGCCTGTCGATGATACGCGTACTCGGAGTGGTGAGGTATCGTGTGCAGGCAATCCTGCTCATAGTTCCATACTCCCGTACGAGGATCTCGCATGTACTGGACACCCGGGCTGCGTTGTCAGCGTAGATGGTCGACATCGTTGCGGTCAGGACTCACTTGAACGGTACACGTTGGAGACTCTTTCGCAAGGTCGCTACACGCGCGTTCCGTCCATCATCGATGGCTGCAATGAGCGCCATTCGGCTTCAATTCGGTCTTAAGAATGAACGACAGTTGTACTCACGTTGCAAATTGATCTCCTTTGCGTTCAGGGAACCCCGAGCTACCTCGACCATCGACGCTGAGCCCGCAGAGATTCCGGACACATGAGGCGGTACATCCCGGGCGGCCTTCCCGCTGGCAGGGGACGTTTCCCGCAGGGCAGCTATATTGTCAGAAAGATGCTGGCTTGGCTGCCTGGCATACCATTAATATCCTCAGGGGACGCATCGTCCTCCTCCGCCTCGGTCCGACTCGCATCATCATGCTTCTTCAATTGGTGACCTCCGTGGTGCTTTCCCTTGTGAGGCTTGCCCTTGACGCGTATCGATTTGCCCACTGTCGACTTCTTCGTGATCCTGAAGGGAGGCGGAGCCTTGTGCAAAGGGGCAGAGGAATGATACGAGCAGACTGCGACGGGGAGAGGAAAGACGGGCCAGCGACCGTTGATCTGCCGGGTATGTGATGTCACGCTCGGTGAGAGAGCGGTCCGGAGAGTGGGACCGATACGGCTGTGCGAGCTCGGTCCGACGGAGGCGGTACGGAAGGCTCTTAAAGAGCTCGACATCGTAAGGCGGGGCTTTGACGTTGAGCAAGCGGACAATGTTGACAAGTCTGGACAGAGAAGTGGAGGTGCGTAAAGATTCCCGACAGTAGTCTTCCAAGATCGCGGTGACAACGGCCACGTGGAGTGCCTGGATAAATAGCCAAAATAAAACGGCAAGAAAACAAATCGAGGGATGTTCCCCCTTGCGTCAGGCGGCGAGGTCCGCTTCCAAACACGCCTCGTCCAACGGTTTTCACACCCACCCGGGCCCAGAACGCGGCAAAGAGCCCACAGGACGAACAGCCAGCGACTTCACGCCTGTCAGACTTTTGTTACCCACCGCTTCTACCTCTTCATCCACAAAACAACAACAAAAAACTCATTCTTCGCAATGTTGCTCTACACTGACATCATCACCGGCGATGAGATGCTCTCGGACTCTTTCGAGCCGTAAGTCGCGTTGCAGCAACTGTTCCCGCCTGCCCGCCTGCAGGCCCCGGTCGACAGTCCATCACACGTTCGCCCCGCTGGACCTTGGTCATATCTCGGTCGGATGCATAGCTGACCTGCAGCAAGGAGGTCGGAGACGTCGCCTTCGAGGTCGACTGCTCCTTGATCGTCGTCAAGGAGGGCGATGTTGACATTGGTAAATTCGCCCGCCCTTTCCGGCATGTATAATCTTTACTGATCCAAGGTGGTAACCCCTCCGCCGAGGAGGTCGAGGAGGCCCTCGCCGACGGTGCCGAGCAGGTCAACAACGTTGTCCACTCTTTCCGACTCCAGGCTACCAGCTTCGACAAGAAGGTGAGCCTTGCCCCGGCGGGCTCTCGCACCCGCTCTTGCGGACTCGCACTGATTTCAAGTCCTACCTCACCTACCTTAAGGGCTACATGAAGGCCGTCAAGACGCACCTCCAGGAGACCAACCCGGACCGAGTTGCTGCTTTCGAGAAGGGCGCCCAGGAGCTCGCCAAGAAGATTGTCGGCAACTTCAAGGACTACGAGTTCTACGTCGGAGAGAGCATGAACCCGGAGGGAATGGTCGCTCTCCTCGTGAGTCAAACTTCCGGTGTTCCATCAGTGTCGCGAATTGGGGAGTCGCAAATGAGCTCGGCACGTCTGCGAGTTGGGCGGAACCCGTGGCTGAGGCTTGGATCGCTCGCGCGAACACTGCTATTTGCCGCACCTCCGATCGGTCGATCTGTGGCTCGCGCTGACAGACAGAACTACCGAGAGGACGGAACCACCCCTTACTTCACCTTCTGGAAGGACGGACTCAAGGAGATGAAGATCTAAACAAAAGGAGGAGATGACCGAGAACCGTTGTTTGCGCCAATCTATCTACCCAGCCAATCTTTAACGCTCCACACCCTTGAGCTTGCTCTCATCTCTTCACCCGGCCCGTAGGCCTTTTTCATCTCCCCATATCCGTACAATGCGATGTATGGGGTACAGACACTGTCTTCATCGCGCAATCAAGCTTCACCTGTGATAAGCCTTGTGCGCGCCCAATCCGAACCCGAAGTATGGTACATCTGGCACACAGATGCCTGCACATGGGCATCAACATATCAACGCATACATCCGAATCGGTACAACGACATGACAGGGCTTGATTAAGCTTTGTTGGGGTAGAACCACTCTCCGCCGTTGTAGCCTTCGAGGCCCTCCCAGGTCTCGACTGGGTCCTTGCCGCCCAGCCCACCTGCACCGGACGCGCCCTTGTAGAAGCCCAGAAGTCGAAGCACCTCCGGAGGCATTTTCTTGTACTCTTCCGGCTTGCACGCGAGGGTGGTCGCCTCGCCTGATCGGAAGTTGTCCGCCTGCATGTCAACCATGAGTGCCAATACTCCCGTGACAGCCGACTCACACATGCAAAAAGACCGTATATGATCCGCAGGGCATCGGGATCCGTGGGCTCGCAGGTGTTCGCTCCTGCCCCGTGGAAGATCTGTCCCAGCCAGATTGCGAGAGAGCCTATCTGTCAATATCTCAGTGTGGGCCCAATTCGGCACATACCTTTCTTCATCTCTACCACAGCGCATTCCTCCCTCTTGGGAGCGCGGTCTTGGGGCCACTTGTGCGAGCCTTTCCCATCAGCTTACTCGGAAACAGATGACTAGTATTGTACCAGGAATGACGTGCGTTCCGCCGTTTTTCTCGGTCACGTCGCAGCCAGCCACAAATGTCGAGACTGTCGCTTTCAGCTTCGTTCCATGTTATACGTCACACGCTTCTCATACGGTTGACTGACCCATGTTGACGAGTGAGTCTGGCCCCGTTCGCTGGATCATCGACGAGTTCTGGTCCCGATGCAGCATCTGCAGCCCCGCTCCAGGTCCGACCTTGTAGGCGATAGAGGTATGCAGCCAATCTCGACGTCAGCGTACGCCTCCAATGCGAGTCCGGACGTCAGTAACCGTCCCGAAATATTCTCACATCCGCTTGTGCGCTCAACCTTTTGGTCACCGTACCACTGCATGCGTCAGATGCGCTCGGAAGGCTTGGGCTTGTCTCGCACTCACGTCCCATGTAGCTGCGCTGTCAGCTTTACGTTCGGGAAGGTATGTCTATGAGCTCACTGTGCGACAGGAATTCTTTCATCACTATCCGCATCAGTCTCAGACCATTCGCACGCATCGACGTTCTCACCGGAGTGCCATACAGGTCGCTGCAACCTGGAGATGAGCTGCGGGCTCATGGCGTACAGAGGTCAAAAAAACGTACAGTTTACACGTATCCTCTGGCACGCGGCCGATCAGGTCATAAAACACAGTGGTATTGCTTGCTCGGAACCCCTTGATCTTGTGATCTACCAATCCTTCGTCCTCTTGCCGTCCGAACTGCGGGACTGCCTTGGCATTCAGCGCATCAACTTCTTCCTCTGTCGCCTGTCATCAGCGGCCCTCGCGGTGAGGGTCCGAGCAGCTCACGAAGTCGGATAGCACGATCACTCCGTCTTCGTGTAAGATGGATAAGATCTTCTCGATTGGTGCATCGGCTGGCACTGTGTGGACAGACGGTCTGGTGGGAGTGACCATGTTGGACTGTGTCCGCGTGTAGGACGCCAATTGCGGTACTGTATGCAAGAAGACGGGGTGCGTCGGGAGCCAATATATGCATGCGGAGCTAACGTGCGTCCGGCACCAGACCTCGCTATCGGTCCTCCGCGGCGCCGACATGCGGATCAGCCAAGAACCGGCTCCATCACAACGCAGCTGGCTCGGAGTCTCCATGCATCGCGCCACGTACGTGAAGTCGGGGGGTCTGGACTGCTCAGAGGAAGGCCTTATCTGGGTGTCTCAGCATCTTTCACAGTGCCCGTGCAGCGTGGAGCCAGAGTTGCGAATCTCGGCTAACCGTTTGATGGTCCGAGAGTCGTCGGACGCCAGTTGCACCTGGCCGATGGACCGTTGGCCGCTGTCGAAGCTTGCTCGGATCCTATGCTGGGCCCCGCCCATCCTCGGCCGGAGGGTTGAGGTACAGCATGGGTTTAGAGGTCAGAGCTTCGCCAGTCCACGATGTGCAAGTAGTGGGAGGTCGAGGCTCGACACGCTGCATGACGCTGAAGGCGCTCGTCCACACCAAGAGCGCGAGGTGGCCTGCGGCAGACTTTGCCACTGCTCCCGCTGTTCATAAGCGGAGATTGCTGCACCTCCGCGACTTAGAGTGTGTCGTAAATAAAGAAGCATCTGCGCTGGTGCTTGTTTGTTTACCCCGCGTGTGATTTCCTTTCAACGTCACCAGTACAACAAATCATCTGCCAATCGATCGTCTCCCCAGTGCTTTTGGCACAAAAGCAACACACGGATCAGCTCGTTATGGCTTTTCCAGCGTGGCAGACGGATGAGCTGGACGAGGAATGGGTCGAGTCGTCACCTTCCCCACCGCCAACCATCGCTCGGCCCCCTCCGACCGAAACGCTCCCTCAAGCGACGGCCGATTCGATCCGGCTCAAACGAGGATCCCTTCGCGCTCTCGGTCATTCTGCTCCTCGCGCATTGCCGCCCTCTCGGAATGCCTCACGAACGTCAGACTCGCCCAGGATCGTGAGCGGGCATGGACAAGGTCGCGTGTTGAGCGAGAAACTGGAGAATGGGTCGGACGGACTGCTATCACCACCGACGTCGGGCAATGAAGCAGACGGAGCTGGAACATTCCTGGTCAAGGAAGGCGTCGAGGATGATCGTGGACGGCATCTGGCCAGGAAAGGAAGGGACATGTTTGGGCCAAGCGCGTTGGAGAAGATGTTCAGACCCCCATCCCCCGTCGCTCAACCTTCAACACCCATACCGGCTTCCCCTCCTGGCGACTCACTCCGGGATGGGATCGTCTTACCGGAAACGGCGGCCACCACCACACCGCCTCTGCCATCTGTAGTCAATGTGCGGAGACCATCACACCCATACGCACCGCTCAACCCGTCACGTCTCAGCAAGTCAGTGACGCCATCTAGCGCCTCGACATCTTTTTCTGCTACTCTTCCGGACGCTACCGACATTACCGGCCTTCCCAACCTTCCAGAGCCCGAGACCTCAGCCGAACGGAGCGATGCGCCCTCTCAAAGCAGTCTTATCGTCGACGTCGACGAGGGTAACCGCAGCTCGTCAGCCGAGCCAAGAACAAGCGGTGATGAGCGAGACGGGTCGAAGAGCAGGGAGGTGCTCGATGACGCCAGTCCGCTGGGGAAGAACGGAAATTACGCTTTCACGTTCAGTGCGCCCCGTCGGATTCTGTCCAACGAAGACGCGCAGGACGATTTGTCGCCTTTCAACCCGGATGGTCGACCTGACGAGACGGCACATTCCACGCTACCACGCCACTCGGCGCCCATGCCCGGTCTGCGCCTTTTCCGAGGCACGTTCGACACATATACCCGCGAACATCTTTCCGCTCTAGTCGACTCGATAGCGATCGAAGATAGCCCGTCGCCTACTCGACCTGGGAGGCAGTACAGCCCGGAAGACGCTGGATCTGACCGATCGAGACGGTCTGGATCGAGGGAAGATGAGAGCCAGACGGATTCAAGAAGCTCGAAGAGAATGAGGATGTCGCCTGCATCGCCAGCCCGAAGGGCACCGGGAGTTAGAGACTGGGGAGCGCAGGGCAGGGCGATGATGGAGCGGATGCGAGCTATGGACGAGAGTAATACCAGTGCGAGCCAGTCCCACAGCGACGCGCATACTCGTGAGTTGCATGCCGGTTTTCATGTCTCATCAAGCTAACGAGCAGACTCGCAGGACCAAACGACAAGTGATGGACTCCCGGTATCGCCGCCTCAGGGTTCACATCTACCAGCTCCTCAACACTCTCAGTCGGATCGACCAACACACCGGTCCAATCCCAGCACGACGTCGTCCGGGTACTTGCGGCGAGCGGAAGAACTGATGGCTCGCATGCGCGAGATGACCAGTGATGAGTCATCGTCATCTCCTTCGAGTGCTGCTACCCAAACGGTCGACTCTAGGGTTCTTTCGAATACTTCGAGCGACTGGGGCATGGCGGCTGGGGGAGCTCAAGCCCAAGTGAGAACAGAGGATCTCGCTGGACCTTCGAAGAGAAGTGGTCTCGAGGAAAGGCGGCCCCTCTCTGGGGCTTCTTCGAAGCCATTGACGGGTCGCGGTCAAAGCGGTGCGGCCGGGGTCAACATCGACGACCTCAATCGCTTCGTCTCGGCAACGACAGTGGCGACTTCAACGACTATTTCCACATCATTCGTCAAGCATCCTGGACCACGCGGGAACGGACCTGCAGCAATCCGAATGATCAGGCCGGACGATGTCGCTGGCGTCGTGCCTGACCGGGTTGGCCGCATGCGTTTCGACAAGGAACAGATGCGATGGATCAAGGACAGGAATGATGAATTGGGCACGGTCGAAGAGCTCGCTGAGGGGAGCGGCTCTGGCAGTGCACGTGGTTCTCGAAGCGCCAGAAGTCGGTCTGAGGAGAGCGAGGATGTCTTTGCCGGGATCGACAGCTGGGGCAGGGATTCGAGAGTTTCCGGTATCTCTGGGAGGTCGAAGCGATTCAGCCAGGACAATGAGTTACCGACTGAAGCGGAAGGATCACGAGAGGAGGACATGGACGTGGAAACTGGATCGAGCTCGAGCGAAGACGACGACGAGCATGTCCTTCGGCATGCGAACACGACCCACATTGTCGAGGCGTCCGATTCCGATTCCACCGATTCCGAACGAGAAGACGGGCAATCGTTCTTGCCTCCTCAGGCGGATGCTCCTGTGCCGAACTACAGCCCGCGATCGCCGACGCAATCGCCTCAGCGGCCCGCGATCCATCACGTCAATTCGGCCCCGGCCGTGATGACGCCGGTTGCGGGTCATCTCTCCCTTCCCCGACCAATGAGGTCCGCTCTACGGAATGCTCAATCAGTCACGCCCGCCGTCCAGAAGAAGACCTCGTGGCTGGATCACGTCACGCCTGGGCCGGGGGCCAGCAATGAGCGGCGCAGCGTCAGCTTCAGCGATGGGAAGAAGACCGGCAGAATGAGAGATTTGCACCCGGAAGATGTGACGAATGAGTCTGATATGACGGGGTATGCTTCCCGCGTGGAGGTGGACACTGCTCGGAAGGACAGGACAGTCGAGGTGGACGGAGAGTGGTTCAGGAATGGCTCGGCCGCAGAAGGGGAGAGGAGTTGGCTGCCTAGCGTACGGACGAAGCGGGTCGAGGGGATGTTCGACCAAATGGGCGAGCTCAGTGAGTGGCCTAATTTGCTTTCGGGCCTGAGCTCACAATCAGGTCTGGAGGCAGCCACCCCTTCCAAACCGCCTCCCAGAGCCGGCGATTCGCTGGTCACGTCCCCGGAGCAGATCAATGACGCGGCCGATCCAGACAAGACCATACGTCCCGCCTATACCCCCGATCGGGCGTCGCGCTCGATGCGGTACGATAGAAGGCAAGATCCGAACGCGACTTACCTGACGGAATGCTCCTTTGGTGTCGCGCACGACAAGCTCGTCGAAGTCATCACTGATGTGTACGGGTCCGAGCCGTACTGGGAGGGACTCGGAGAGATCGATTTGAGCGGCAAGGGCGTTGAAGGCGTCGCGAAGATGAAGGAGTTCTTGCCGGCTGTGCGGGACGTCAGACTGTACGTCGATGTCTGCCTAAATGACCGGTGAGCTGATGGCAGCAACGACAACAAGGTCTCGTACCTTACGGGCATGCCGGCGACTGTACATACGCTGTACGTTGCCCGCAATAGGCTCACAAGCCTGAGTAGCTTTGACCATCTACGGGGTCTGCAAGTGCTGGATATATCTGGGAACATGCTCGAGAGCGTCTCTCGTGAGCCGGCGATTGCCCCGGGCAATGGCGAAACCTGTCTGACAGCAGATCTCGCCTGCCTGACCAATCTGCACCAGTTGACGATGGACGGCAACCAGATCAAAAGTCTAGAGGGCGTGCTCCAGCTGAAGAGGTTGACACATCTGAGAGCAAGAGGTAACAAGGTGTCCGTGCTGGACCTCACTGGCGCAACCTTGTAAGCAATGGCGTTCTTCGACCCGGCCCTTCCGCTGACGATCAGGCCGGGCTTGGCCTTCCTGGATCTTGGCGATAATCGGCTGTCTCGCTTGACTGGCCTGGATACCTTAACAGGGGTCAAAGAGCTTATACTGGGTGAGCTTTGTTTCGCACAAGGCCGCGGTCAATGCTGACGACAGACGGAAACCGACTGAAGTCACTCTCGAGTACACGGGCGCTGATGAGCTTACGAAATCTCCGGATATCCGACAACGAGCTGGCCAGTCTCGACCTCGCATCCTTCCCGAAAATCCGAACGCTATACGCGGATGGAAACAGGCTGTCGGGGCTGGCTCGCAGCGATGGTAGCCGCTCTCGCCTGGAGAACCTAAGTCTGCGATACCAGGAAGGCGCAGACATACGAATCGACTGGGAAGAGCTTGCGGGCGTGAGGAGGTTGTATCTTAGCGGTAGGTCACGTTTCGCTACAGTCGGTGCAAATAGCTGATGGCAGGCAACCCCCTTCCAGCTGGATTCTTCTCCGGCCGACCGCTGAAACAGCTCATCTACCTGGAGCTTGCGGCATGCTCGCTCTCGATTTGGCCGGCAGACCTATGGGTCGTTGCGCCGAACTTGGAAATCTTGAATGTCAACTACAACTTCCTACAAAACCTGGATGGCGTTGAGGGTCTGCACAAATTGAGAAAGCTCAGCTGCGTTGGAGCGAAGCTCGGCGAGGGGTCTCGGGGCGTCATGCGCGGGCTGAAAGGGTTGTCGTCATTGGAAGAGATTGACCTGAGGTGCGTTAGATCGTGCAGCATGAAGCCGGGAGGAGCACATCTAACGTCCAGGATGAATCCGTCGACTCTAGGCTTCTATCTCCCCCTCTTCTTCCCCTCCCCTTCGTCCTCGCCCGACCCTGAGAACCAACCACGGCCGACGGCGCATAACCCGCTCCCGAGCGTGACGCTCGCGACGATACGACCACCCGACACGCCCGCGTCAAAGTCGCGGCGATCCAATGTGCCGAGTCATACGACCCAGCCGGGCGAAGTCGAGTGGAATGTGCTTGATGCGCAGTTCCGGAAGAGCCTGCCGAACGAGTGGTACAGCAAAAGGCTGGTCTATCGGGGATTGATCATGCAGGAGTGTAGGGGATTGAGGAGGCTGGATGGAGTCCGCGTAGGGGAGGCTGAGCGGAACAAAGCGAGCAGGCTCTTGGCTGCTGCGAGGGAGGCGTGATCGAGACACACGACAGGGACGCGGAACGATCTGACGAATGTTCATTGTATTGTAGCTCGCATATGCACATTGGGCACTGGACGAACGAGTATGAAACCAGGATGGCCCTCAGGATAGCATGGGGTATGAGGAGGCGTCGCGGTGCCGGCAGTGTCGAACCAGGTCCATGTGGCCGAGACTGAAAGACTGACTGGCCCATGTAGTCGCATTCCGAAACTCGACAAAGCCAGGCGTCAACAGCAGTCCCTGGCCAGCGGAAACGCCTGCGTCTGCCCGGGGCGAAGGTGCTGTTGACCCTGCCTGAACTCAGAAATACAACGTTGCATGGCGAATGCAAACTACATAAGACTACTTGCTTCTTTCCCGACGAGGTCCCTAGATGATATCCTTGATTGTCAAGTCCAAGCAGATCATCTTGCCGGGAGCGTGTCCCAACACGAGACCCTTGACGTTGGGACTCTCCATGACACTCAGTTGGGGCGTCACACCGCATCCCCAGAAGACGGGGACTTCTCCCTCCTTCATGTCGGGCGCATCACCGAAGTCGACCTTGTTGATGTCCTCGATACCGAGCGCCTTCATTCCTTCCCATCCCCAGGCGACCGGCTCTCCGTGGGTCCGCACATAAGGGCGGGTGACCGACCGGACGAGCTCGACCTGCGAGGCGGGATAGGGTCGCATAGACACTACCATGCATCCCTCGAAGACTGCAAGTGAGCCGCGTAAGACTCAGACTGTCACACGTGTTGGCCCACTCACCGCCAGCGGGAAGGAGTTTGTACGAGGTCTTGTACATGGGGACGTTCTTGCCCGTCTCTGCGTGGCGGGGCACCAGCCCGGCCCTGTGCAGGGCGTCCTCGAAGGTGAAGCTGCAGCCGACTGTGGAGTCAGCATATCACCCACAGACAGCCTCTTCCTCCCCCTGGAATGAGTCACTCACTCAAGAACGCCACGCTGTCCTCCTTCCAGTACTCCTTGATGTCCGGGATGTCGTGCGCGACAAGCTTTCCATCCTCGTACCTGCCCTTAGTCGGCTTCCATAAGAGAAACCCCCGAGCTACACTCACACATTGTACCCCGGGGCATCAGTCGTGATGTCAATGTCCTTCGCGAGCTTCGCGTCGAAGCCGACCGCGCCGGGCGCGGTGCTCTCCCCCAAGAGGCAACACGGGACGGGGTTGCGCTCGCACAGGATCCGGAAGTCGTCGGCGTACTTCTTGGGCAGGACGATCAAGTTTGCTTGGACTTGGTTCGGGGCCTGACCGTCCGTGACGCGGGTGAACTGTCCCGTTCGAGCGGCCTGACGGACTTGGACGGCGGTGGGGAACTTGTCGGTGACAATGACGGTCATGGTAGCAAATGTGGTTCACGTAGCTGCGAACTGGGGAGGGAGATCATGCCTGTGTTATCTGGCCATTGTATATGATACCTCGGCTTGGGGCGTCGATGCATGGCCTCCCAGGCGAAGGACAATCAGGCAGAGTCTGAACGCCCGGGTATGTGGAAGACATTCTATTTACGGAGCATGTTTCCGTGGAGACGAGCCCGCTGACTCGCTTTCCGGCGACAGGGTTTAGCCGGATTAGCCGGGAGACGAGACGCCCGAATGACTTGGATCCATTGACTTGTCTTTGAAGACTTTGAGCTGTGTGCTGGAAGGGGAGCATTGTTGATGTCGTTCAAGGGTCGCCGAAGCTAATCGTCAAGCGTGACTGATGCGAGTTGAGCATGGCCGCGAAATGATGACGATAATGATCGTTTCATCGCTCCTATTTTTGATTGATTGATTGATGACCGGTCGGGTGGGAGCGGCGGTGACTGCCGTTGTTGGAATGCATGCTGGTTGGAGCACCAACAGATCAGAACAGTGATCTTTGAACAAGATTTCCAGAACGAGATGGCGAAGATGTTGACCGCTCGAAATCGAAACGCAGCGGCCCTTGCCGGCAAACATGTCGCTGCGCGGCGACACCGTCATGGAAAACATCTCCGGGCAGATAAGCTCCTCGTTCTGCCCTGCTACCCTTCGTGACGGCTGACATGCTTCGCGTATCCGTGTTCGACGCAAGCGTTGTTGTTTCCAGACGGACATGGAAAGTTGACAGAAAGACTCAACGGCTGCGGGCTGTGATGACCCCTTTTGAGCAGGAGGTATGCTGTGGGGTACGGTTACTTAGTCCTGTGACAAGGCAACATACGTCAATGAGACGCAGCCAAGGTGGCAATGAAGCCTAGCAGGTCCGTACCGCTCGCAATGGTGCTGCACGACGACAAGTTCGGGGCGTGTAGCGGACAGATAGGCGGAGGAAGGAAATAATGGGACACTGCGGTGGTCCTCACCGGGAGCACCACGACGAAAGACAGGGTCAAATATGTGTTTTCGTCGCATACTCGCTGTGACCTGCGTAAATGCATAGACGCCTGTAGACGCCTGCATTCGCTCGGATCGTCCGGCGCTCCTACAGGCCGATTGTGACATTTCACCTGGTATCCTTGCCGTCATCGTACGCGATAAACTCCATCTCGACATCGACTCCCAGCGCTTGCGACGGCAGCTCTTTCACCCCGATGCACGTCCGAGCCGGCTTCGGGTCCGGCATGAGCTCCTTCCAGACCTATTATCATTATCCATTGCCCAGTGCCAACGCAGGCTCGGCAGCATCCCACCTGGTTCACTGCCGTAAAGTCTCGCGACAGATTCGTCAGATATATATTGGCCTTGACGACGTTGCGCAGCGTAAGTCCCGCGCCCGACAACACGCCTTCGAGGTTCTGCCCATCAGCCCTGCTCCCAGACTAGCATACAGGTGACTGCTCAAGTACATGACCATGGACCCACCTTGATGACTTGCCTGGCCCGGTCCTGCACAGTCCCCTGCACGATGTTGCCGTCCATGTCGCGAGGGATGGACCCGCTCAGATAGATCGTGTTTCCGGCCCGGACAGCTTGAGAGTACTATTCGTTTGGCTTGCGGTCTCCATGGCGACGGCTCACTCACCACGTCACTTAGTCCTGCAGGTGCATTGGATGTCCTGATAGGCTCGAAAGAGGACATGGTGTAGATGTTGACGAATGCACGTTGTTCAGCAGCACTCGGTTACGAGAAGGAAGCAGATCGGACAGAAGCACGAATCGGCTGATAAGAGCCGCGTTCTGTCTCCCAAGTCTGTCGCTTTCCCGTCGCCTGGCATTGCACTCTCTGTCCACAAGCCTCCGGCAGACAGCTAGCCTCCCGGGAATCCAACTCTACCCAGGAACTAGGAGGAATATCCTCCGGCCCTGCGTTATGTGATTGAGCAGTGCAAGGAGATCACGCAAAGCACGAAGGTTGGGCACCCGCTCGAGCGCAAGCTTCCGCCAACGCTCTGTATGCTTGCATTGCCTTGGCATCCAAATACCCTGCTACATCTACAGTATCTTACACCACATTCCACCTCTAATACAAACCCGATCATTGCGTGAACTGAGTCTCCCGGAACTGCGAGACGGTTCCCGCAGCCCGCATCTGAGGCTTGTTCGACTTGTTCTTGATGTACTGCATTCCCGAACCGTCGTCCTCGCTTCCGGGCTTGCCGAAGCCTCCACCACCAGGCGTGTCTGGAAATCAGCCATTGCTCTTGCGGCCTCGCGTCCCCGCGGCAGTTTGTGTACTCACTGATGATGACCATGTCGCCCGCCAAGCACTTCATCTGGTTCCTTCCTCCCAGGTTGATGGTCGTCTTGACGCCGTCCCTCTTCCTGATCCACAGGTTCTTGCCTCGCGCACCGGGCTCTCCGCCGTTCATCCCGTACGGCGGGTTCGTCCGCCTGTCACTGAGGATCGCACAGTCGACGGCCCGCGTGAACTCGATGGCTCGGATACAGCCCTCTCCTCCCTTGTAACGGCCGTTTCCGCCCGATCCCTCTCGCAGCGAGTATTGGCGGATGATGAAGGGGTACGTTCGCTCGGAGAGCTCCACGTCACCGATGCACGTGTTGGACATGTGGACGTGCGTCGCAGATTGACCGTCCCACGTTGCACCCGCCTGCACGTCAGCTGAGAACCGCGGAGACGGGGTCAACCTACACCTGATCCACCTGCCAAAGTCTCGTAGAAGCCGAAGCCGCGGAATTTGCCGTCCGCTCCCGTCTCCCCGTAGCCGAATGTAAAGCTATGATGAGTATAAGATAGGCGGATCAGAAAGATTCGACTGACTTGTTGCAGGTTCCCTGCGAGCCAGCGCAGGCTTGGAAGGCCTTGAACACCGTGTCGACAATTCTGACGATCAGCATGGTTTCAGGTTGATCCTGGCGTAGGTATTCACCTCTGCGACGTCTCGACGTTGCCCGCGACTGTAGCCGCACTGTCTGAGGGGGCTAAAAGCGAGCCCTCCGGTACCGTCACCTTGAGCGGTCGCAAGCAACCGTAGTTGAGCGGCATCTCCACATTGATCAGACACCTCAAGCAGTACAGCACAGCACTGTACAAGATCGCAGTCGGCGCGTTGTAGTTGCCGTACACCTCCTCGCTTGTTCCCGTGAAGTCGAAGTGTCCCGTACCCTCCTTCGGGTCGATCGTGATCTTAAGCCTGATCACAGACCCGTCGTCCATGTAATCTTCGGCTTCAAGCGGCTGATCGCCGAACACTTCAGCGACGCTCTTCAGGAGGTTCTTGACCGCGAGCTCGGCGGCGTGCTGAATACCTCGCATGTAGTGCGTGACGACCGGGCCACCGAACTGCTCGCAGAGCCCCTTGATGAGCTGAACGCCCCGGTGGTTGGCCGAGACCTGCGCCTTGAGATCGGAGATGTTGTCGGCCAGCGTACGCGTGCCGGCACAACCGGGGTATTGGGCCGGGTCATCGTAGAGTAGCTTGGTGATCCCGGCTTCGTCGAACTGGCCGTTCTTGACCAGCTTGAACGACTTGATCTGCGCGCCTTCCTGCCAGATCTCGGTCGAGAACGGAGGCATCGACCCAGCACGGATACCACCGATATCGGCGTGGTGGGCTCGCGAGGCGGTCCAGAAGACGATCTTGCCCTCATGGAAAGCCGGAGTGATCACGGTAATATCGGGCAGATGCGTTCCACCGGCGGCCGGATGGTTCGAGACGAAGATGTCGCCATCTTCCAGCTTGTCTTTCCACAGGTTTGCCTGGTAGACGACGGCGTAGGACATAGCACCCAGATGGACCGGGTTGTCGGGAGCGTTGGCGGTCAGGTTGCCTTCAGGATCGAAGAGCGCACATGAAAAGTCGAGTCGCTCCTTGATGTTGACCGAGATGGCGGTCTGTCGCAGGATCGAGCCCATCTGCTCTCCGATGGACATGAAACGGTGACCGAAGACGGAAAGCGCGATCGGGTCCCAGACGCCGTCCTGGAGCTCGACGGTGCCAGCCTTCTTCACACCGGTCTTGTCGAGGACCACGTGGTCGGTAAGGGCAATGGCTTCGAATCCGGGCTCGACCAAAATCGTCTGCGTAGCGTCGTAGATGATGGCGGGACCAACGACCGTAGCTCCAGGCTGCAGCGAGTTGAGCGCGACGATGTCCGCTTCTTGCCATCCCTCGGAAGCAAAGTACACCTGCTTCTTCGACTCGCCCGACACGTGGGCTCGCTTCACGCTTGCAAGCTCGTCGTACAAGCTTCCCGGGATCCGCGACTGCGTCATACCGGTTGCGCGAATTCGGACATCGTCGACGTAGACGGCTCGCTCCTGCAGGGTGAAGCCGAAAAGCGATCGATGCTGGTCGACGAACGCGCTCTCGAGATCGCCGTGCTCCGGTTGTGGCACCATGAGTGCGGTGCTCGAGCCCTTGTAACGGCAGTTGTAAAACACCTCGAGCTTGATTCGGTCGGGGCCGAAGCCCTGGGCGCCGAGACGGGCGACAGCCTGCTTGGACAGCACGAGACCTCGGCCGAAGAGAGTGTCGTAGTTATCCGGCGTAGCCATCAGAGCTGACGGCTCCTGGACTTCTTCAACGATGTCGGCAATGGACATGCCGTAGGCGGAGAGGATGGAGGAGAATTTGGGAACGATGATGCGGCGGATGTTGAGGGCGGAAGCGATAGCGCAGCCGTGCTGTCCTCCAGCTCCGCCGAAGATGACCAGGTTGTGGCTAGACGTGTCGAAGCCTCGGGCCTCGGTCAAGCTGATTGTCAATAGGGTGCAAGTGAAATGCCGTTTGCGTCACTCACGTCCTAATAGGCCGGCACATGGCCTCGTTGGCAACCTCCAAGAAGCCTGATGCAATCTCCTCGATGCTCAATTCCTCGCCTTGCTTCTCCGAGTTGATGGTCTTCGCCAGCTCCTCAAACGCTTGACGCGTAGCTTGAGCATCCAAAGGTTGGTCCTCGTTGGGTCCGAAGATTTTTGGGCTGATCGTCAGCGCCACGCTTTGGCAAGATCTTGTCCAACTCACAATTGCTCAGGGAGAAGCCGTCCCAATAGCAAGTTTGCGTCGGTGACAGCGAGATAGCCGCCCTTGCCATACGAGACTGGGCCGGGGTGAGCACCGGCAGACTGCTATCAGCTAGTGATAGACAACGCAAGGTCGAAGAAACGCACCTCGGGTCCGACGACGAGCATGTTGTTCTGCCAGAACAGTCGCGATCCTCCTCCAGCCGCGACAGTGTTGATATCAAGCGATGTGGCAGTAAGAATTACTAGCATAAGCTAACTGTGGGCGTTTGGCAGCCTCTAGACCCACCTTGGGCCGTTGTCGCTTCAGCGATGTGCTCGAGTGTCCCAGCGTAACGTGAGACATCGGTCGAAGTTCCGCCCATGTCCACGGCCACAAGAGCCGTGCCGTCATTGTCATCGTAGCAGATCTTTGAGTAGCCTGATATGAGCTCGCCGGATTGCAGAACTGATCAGGCAACTTACCGATGACTCCTCCCGCTGGCCCACTGAGGACGGCGCGCAGTCCAGAGAATCGGTCCCACTGACACAAGCCTCCGTCGCTCTGCATGAACAGCAGCTTGTCTCCGAGACTCTCCAATCCGCCTTCGAATCCGGACGCGAAGGACTCAATGTATCGTCTTGTCACAGGCGTAAGGTAAGCGTCGGCAACGGCCGAGTTCGCCCGGGACAGGATTTTGATCTGGCTGTTAGGTCTGGTTTCTTGTATGAAAAATGTGACTGACAGTTGGTTGGAGCTCATGCGACACGCTGACGCTGAAGCCCTTCTTCCTCGCCAATGTTGCTATCATGTTCTCGTGTTCACTGAACGTGTACGAGTGCACCAACGCCAAGGCGATGCTCCGGAAGCCCTGGAACCAGAGTTCGTCTAGTTGCGCGCCCACGTCGACCATGTTCGGCTTCTGCAGAACTCGGATGATCTCGCCGGTGGAGCCTCGAACGAGATCAGGGTCAGCGTCGACGTCGATAGATTTTGGGTCTGGGTCCATGAGGAAGGTCTCAATAGTGACTCGCTCGTCGATCTCGACAACGGTCTCGTAGAGATATGACAGCTTGGTCACGGTAAGGTCGAAGATGTCTGGTCGGGCTGATATCAGCGTCTGCCCCGCCACGCCTCTGCCTCGCCAAATATCGGCGACTCACCCTGTTTTCCGATTCTCAGCAAGTCCCGGAACCCCTTGGTCGTCAACAGGGCGCATCGCTCTCCTTGTCGCTCAAGCAAGGCGTTCGTAGCGACCGTCGTTCCCATACGGATGCTCTCTATTTGGTCGAGCGAGATCTTGTTCTCCCGCGGCAGCTTGGTCTCCGTGCAGATCTCAATACACCGCCTGATACCCTCAGTCGGGGCATCCTTGTAATTGGCCGGATCGACAGAGAGCAGCTTCAGGGTCAACGCCTATCGCACTGCATGGATGCAATCAACTCACTTTGAGGACAAAGTCATCGTGTCCGGGCCGGGAGCAGTGCACATCAGTGAAGGTGCCTCCCCGGTCTGGTCATCAGTGCCAGGTCCATCCATCGATGAGGGCAGGAAAGCCACTGACCGATGGCAATTCGAATTCCGCCCTTCATCTTGTGAGGTGAGGTCTTCGTTGCGTTGACAGTGAAGGAGTGTTGGAGGGTGGAGAGGTCTTGCCAGTGTTGTGAGTATGGGGCTTATCATGGTGACCGAGGAGTCATATATAGCAGAGAGGTAGGAAGTAGGTCGGAAGTGCAGTCCATGGAAATCATGCGGCGTATCTCACGGGTTTCGTACGGAGGATCAAACAACAACGGACATGTAACCAAACTCCGCTGTCGGTGTGGGCCGATAAGGTGGTACGGAACTGTTGTCCGTGTCGCCTGTTAGCTTCATCCTTAGGCGTGATCCTTGGTCCCCCGCGCACATTCCGTGAACCTAATCGCTTGGCATCATGCCCCGACATCGCCAATTCCCTGGAACATCCTCATCTCGCACTCGCCCATTGTCGACCACGGAAGTTCGGTAGTGGGCTACCAGTAGGATGCCGCCAAAGAAACGCCCAGTCTCGCCGGACGAGTCCACTTCAGGGGGAGACACCACCAAGAGGAAGAAGAATATCTCGAGGGCGTGCACGACATGTAGACGAAGGTGCGTGCTCGTGTTCGCATGTGATGCCCTGATGGAACTACAAGTCTGCTAAGGCGACAAGCATTGACCATGCAGGCGGATGCGATGTGATGGCAATGCACGTTGCTCAACATGTGTGCTGTACGAGGAAGACTGCGTCTACGAGCCCGATCTGGACGGGCGAAAGCCCGCTACCAAGATGTTCGTTGAGGCACTTCAAAATAGGATCAGAGTGCTGGAGGATATGCTTGGAGATCGTGACGGGGGCGATAGTGTCGACAGCGACAACGTGCATGACACTCGCAGGCCGCCGATAAGACCGGACAGGCCACCCGCTTCTCAGAAGGTGTCGGGCTCCCTGATCGTGAGACAAGCAGAGAGCGCCCAGCGCTGTGGCGAGAGCTCATGGCAGGTTGATAACGAGTCTCTAGCGCACCACGGACCGACATCAGTATTCATGCACCTCCCCGAACCATCGAGCTCCGAAGAAACCGGCCTGACCCCGACCGATCAGACGTTCGCGTCGTATACTGATCTCTCCCAACTAGATTGGGCCCGTCATCTGCCACCAAGCGTGGACATCACATACGAGCAACATGAGCTCCTTCTTGACCACTTCTTTAGGTAAGTCCGCGACATTTACTTCGACGAGCAATGCTGATCCGAGCTACTTCAATGGCTGGTCGTGGTGGATCGATGAGAGGCCTTTCCGAGCCGACTGGGCGTACTCTGTGTCTACACCAGATCCTCAGACACGCACTCAGCACTATTCTCCCCTCCTTCACAATGCGATCTTGTCCGTTGTTAGCTTGTTCATCGATGCGCCCGAGGCTCGACGCCAGAGTCAGGCGTGTGCGGTGCGAGCAGCCAGCTTGATGGAGGGCGAGGCCGAGCGGGGCATGTGTAGCACCGTCCGAGGCCTGTTGTTTCTGGGATCGCATCACTGGGCCCATAACAAGCGGTCCACAGCATGGCTGTACGAGGGTGAGAACATTCCTTGCTCGATTTGCATATTTGGCTAACTAGCAGGCGCCGGTGTACGTCTAGCCCAAACAAGTCAGCTACCGGGCTCCCCGATGTGGACTGGGCTTACGGCCAGTGGGCTTGAACGTCGACTGCAGTCATCTCGTGGACAGGAAGCTGTTGACGGCGGAGACAAAGCGTCAGCGCGATCGCTGTTTCTACACTGTCTACTTGCAAGACCAGTTAAGTCTTGCTGACCGTGAGGACGGCACCATGCTTACGATAGACTATGGAGCCTGACATACGGTCGAGCTGCCGGTTTGACAACTCAAGACTTCGAGACGACTTTACCTCCGATCGACCCCGAAGCGGACCAAGTTCCTTGGCTCGATCACAGGCAGCGGGCTGCGTCGAGGAGGGGTGAGAAAGTCCAAGCCGGCCCGAGCTGGATGAGCACGACATTCCACTATTCCTGCGTGCTGGCGGGGATCGCGGATAGGCTGCAGAAAGGATTGCAAGTCTCGCGCCTCTGATAAGAAAATACGCTCATGACGCAGGTACCGAATGCGTTCTCGGCACCAAGAAGCGGCTCAGAGACGCCTCATCTCGGCGCTGCAGTAAGCAGAACTTGCCCGGAGTTTGAATTGTGCGCTAACGCTATCAGCCTCGAACTGAATTCATGGCTGCTGGACCTGCCTTCCCCACTCCGGCTGGAGACCGCTCGGGAGCCCCTCCCAACTCATGTGATCAACATGCACGCTATGTGTCGGTATCTGCAGATTCTACTGCATCGTCCGACATACACCCGCCCATTCGGCGCTACCTCAGAAGCGCGAGACCTCGCCATCAAGACGTGTGATTTTGCCGCGTACGTCTCAGGGATTCCGTTGAGAGCATTGGCTCACCAGCAGATCCGACATCATGCGCTTGCTGCGCAGACATGAGGCGTACCCGGGCATGCGATACACAACCACAGCCACGGTGAACATCACCTTTACGGTCGGCACGATCCACCTTCTCACGGCTGTTCAGCCCTCGACTGCGGCCGAACGGCGAACAGAAGCGTTGAACGATGCTCGCGATTGCATCAGATACCTCAAGGCGATGCCGTGGCTGTGCGCTACAAAGGGCGGGGAAGCGCTGGAGAAGATGTTGATCGACTGGAATATCCTTCCCCGCGAGCCCAGCCCGGCTATCGATCTCGGACAATTTGGGACAACCAAAGATCTCGGCAAGCTGGACAGCGAAATCAGCAAGTTCTTGCTGGCAGCTGGGTGGAAGCCCCCAGAGGACCCACCGGCTGCCCCAAAGCCCAAAGTGGTCGACTTTGGGCTGGACTCGAATTGGAGCGGTGGAGTTGGCACAAATGTTGGATGGGACCTGATGTCAACGCTAGGACCGGCCTCGGCTTCCCAACCTTTCGCCAGTCTAGGAGGGCATATGGGTTCGATGCCTGTGCCCGCATTGGGGCAGCCCGGGGGAGAGTACATGAACGGCGCGCAGGGTCTGGCGGCGAACCCATTCCAGGCGATGCCCGCTACGGGGGTCGAACCTGATCTGGCATCCTTCTTTCCGCTCGATTGGGCGCCATACATCCCCTCTCTAGTAGACAGTGAGTTGGAGTGCCTCTTGAGCTTCAGGGTGACTGACAACAGTTCTGGGCTCAGACACGCAGAGTTAAATGAGTGATCACCCCGATCACACCCAAAAGCAGTGATTTTGTCCGTCGTTGTAGTCTTCCGTTGTATGTATGCAATGTATAGCTAGAAGAGTCGGCACACTAAGACAGCAACATTTCGATTCGACGCCAATACGTCGGCGTTCTGCGGCGACGGGACCATCCCGTGCGGACAAAGCAGAGTTGCCGCCAACAAGCACGAAAACCGACAGGAGTCAAGTTCTCGATGATCGCGCTGTACGCGGTCGGAGGTGCAACGACAGCGGAAGTCGGTGCATGACGAGGAGAAGGAGTTCTACGCCGCTCGTAGTCGCTGTGACAATTGGAGACGTTTCCGCAAGGTTCTAGCTTTTCCCCGGACCCGTTTTCGCCAGACCTGAGGCGCGGGTGACCGTGAGAGATGTCTCGAGCACCGTCTAGAGTTACACATCCCTGCGTCTAGGTTTGCCTGGACCTGTGTCCGTAGCATGTGGGTTGATCAGGTCATTATAGCATCAGTTCCGGTCAATTCCGCTCGCTCACAATGGCCCGCGAAGGGGGGTTACATCGGGGTTCATTATCATGATGATGCGGTACGACGCTCTATGGACCGCGTCGAGTCCACAGAGCGTCGATGGGCCAGGCGTTGAGTCGCCTCGCGTGCGTAATTGAGAGGTAGAGGAGTGCCCAATCTTTGACATCCACCTTCCCAATCGGGCAAGAGATCTCCCCCGACCACAGATAAGGCACATTGCTCTTTGCCAAGGCGGGATCTGCTCTCTACCCATTGGGCTCTGCTGCTTTGCCAAGACGTCTTTGCTTGGGCCGAGAAGGAACTGTATCCCATGGATGTTTGCCCCTCTCTGCGACCGGCACAGGCAACGCCGGGCATCTGACTAGTCAGCGGTCGTCTGTCGCTATCGTCGCTGCTGCGGAAATCGTCGCCGGCCGGTCCAGGGGTACATATACTCGCTTCAAGCGAAGACATGAGTCCCTATCACGCAGCTTGATCGACATCGCACAGCATCTGATAAACGAGCGCATACATGTCTAGCCCGACGCACGATGTCCGAGACGGGCTCTCGCCCCCAAATGTGGCCGATGCGCACGAGGACCGAGATGTGGAGAAGACCGAAGGGGCTTTGGACGTCAACGAGGTCACCTACGACAGCAACGAGCTTGATCCCGTCGACGAACGGAAGCTTACGAGGAAATATGATATCTTCATCATCCCCGTCCTTGGCGTAAGTGCCTCGCAGTAGTGGCCCGCATCGCGGTACTGACACTCAGTGGCTGTACCTCCTCGCGTACCTTGACCGGGTGAACATGTCAGTCGCTGCTACTCGTGGCTGATGGACAAAGCTGAATAATGCAGCGGGAATGCCAATGTCGCCGATCCCTCCATCTCCAAGGCTTTGAACTTGACGCGTGAGTTGGCCTCGTTGTTGAGTAGCTGGAGTAGCAGTGTTGACCGCCAGCTACCGAGTTCGGCGCATGTGTCTCCGTTGTCTACGCTACGTGGGTTATCTCGCACTCGGCCGTAACATCGCTCATTCCAGATACGTCATCTTCGAGCCGGTGTGGGCGAACTTGCTCAAGATCGTGACTCCCAAAATCATGCGTGAGTGCAGAGCATACTCAACAACTGAAACATCGCCGACGCCCAGTATCGGCGTCCTGCCTCGTGTGGGGAGCCATTACTATCGCGACCGCCTTCACCAAGAACTATGCTCAGCTCATCGGTATCCGTGTGGTTCTGGGCCTGTTCGAGGCAGGATTGTTCCCCTGCATCTCGGTCTACATCTTCATGACGTACCGACGTGAGGAGACTGGTCGACGAATGTCGTACATCTTCGTGTGCCTTGTGAGTGCCGAACAACTGCCAGGAGCTTCCACTCATTGCAGGCACTGAGCGGAGCGTTCGGTGGCCTCATCGCTTATGGTCTCATCCGAATCCGAGCTGGCGGTCTGGACGGCTGGCAATGGCTTTACGTTGTGCGCATTCCCGCTGCTACAATCCTCGGTGAATGCTGAAGGTCAGGTCGAGGGCATCATCTCGGTTGCGACGGCGCCATTGGCCTACTTCTGGATCCCCAACCAGGTCGACAAGGCTTGGTTCCTCAACGCCGAGCAGAAAGTGCACGCGGCCAAGCGTATGCAATTCAACAAGGACCACTACAACCCCAACGAGGAGTTCACGTGGCGAGAAGTCGGGCGTGGTCTGGCAGACTGGAAGGTGCGTTCGGCGCATCGGGCGCGTCCTAGTCAGAGCCTGACTGATCCGCAGACCTACGTTAGTGGTACCATCCAATTCAGCGGCAACGTCACCCTCTATGGCCTCAGCACTTTCATGTGAGCGCTTTGGCGTCAAGACTTTGGAGCTTTCAGCTGACGACAGGCCGGCCATCATCAGCGGCATGGGCTACTCCAACGTCAACGCCCAGCTCCTTACCGTACCAGTGTACATTCTCGCTGCCTGCTCGTTCCTGTGCGCGGCGTTCGTGTCCGACAAACACAAGATCCGATTCCCCTTCCTCGTCTTTGCGTTCTCGTCGATCATCGTCGGCTACATCATCATGCTCGCGGTGGAGAAGCCAAGCGGGCGATACGGGGGGCTGTTCGTTTGCGCGCTGGGTATGTATATCATCCCGGGAACGAACATCATCTGGATCAGCAACAACACCGCGAACCACTACAAGCGAACGACTAGTTTCGGGATGAACCAGTTCTTCGGCAACTGCGCCGGCGCGGTGTGAGTCTGGGTGTGGACGGGCACGGATTGACAAAGCTGACGGTGCAGCATCGGGCAGATTTACACGTCCGACCAAAGGCCGAGATACACCAAGGCCATGTCCATCTCGATTGGCTTCGCGGCGGTTGGCCTGATCTTTACTCTGCTCAACGTGAGTCCCCTTTCTCCTGACAAATGGACGACTGACAACCCAGGCATTCTTGCTCAACATGATCAACAAGCGACGAGCCGAACAGATTGCCAAAGGCGCTGAGAAGCAGCCGCACTTGGGAGACCAAAACCCTCATTTCAAGTGCGTGCAGAGGGTTCTGTACTGCCGCCACCGCTGGGCTGACTTGCAGGTACTATCTCTAGCTGCGGTGACTACACACGGACTGGATCGGAAGGGTCGCTATCATCAGGTTCGCAGTAGGCGCGCAGTGGCGGACAGGCGGAAGCGGGCGAACGGGAGGTTTCGTTGTCACAAGGACTGATTTATCGGAAAGGGATGCATCCGAGTCGGGCATCTAATGCGGTCAGAGTCTCTGAATTTGTATACTTTCCTATCGTGACTCGTGCAAAACGCGATCTGCCGCCGGTTTAGCGCTTCTCTGTGGCCGCCCGCGATCCCACGGCGGTCAACTCCCCGGCGCCCTCCGGTACCAGCCCCGCAATCTGTTCCTTCTTACCGGCCTGCCTGTCCCTGTCGGCGAATGATAACAGGGGCTTGTTCAGGTGGCGGAAGTACCACGGAACCCAGAAGATGCAGAGGAAGTTGGCGGCGGCGAGGGCGACATACGGCCAGATGAGCCATGGGTCACGGATGACGCCGGAAAGAGCGAGCGAAATGGCTGCGCTGATGGCCTCTGGTTGTCAGCGCGGTCTCGTATTACGGATGAAGCAGCTCACGGTTGAAAAGAACAATGGCGTAGACGAGGGACTTCATTCGCGCAGGTGCGCGAGTGTACGCGAGCTCGTCTGACCATTAGCTTCTAGACGCGCAGCGCGTCCAGACTCACACGATGTGACCGAGACGAAGACCTCTCCAATGGCGGGGAGGACCACCATCGGGATTTGCCAGGCGAGGCTGACGCGCGATACGCCCAAGTCGCAATCTGTGGCGTGCCAGCCACAAGGACTGGTCTGGTACACCTTCCACTGGACGACAGCGCCGATAATGCTCGCCACTGAACCGAGGGCGAACCCGATTGAGAAGCGAGCCATCGGCTTGATGGGATGGCCCCAGCGCTCGAACAGCGGGTAAAGGCCGTATGTGATGATGGGGGTGGAGATGATAATCGACAGCGGGTTGCTGGACGTCAGTAAAAGTGTCCATGCTGATGATGGCCAGCCTGGATCATGACAGGCGCACGGCTGCTCACAAGTTGCTCATGATGTCGTTCGGGATATGGTTCAGGATCATAGCGGCAGACTGATCGTTCTCCATGTTGCCGATGAATCCGTCGGCAAGGTAGAAGACGACGAGCACCCAAGAGACCGAGCAGGCGTTGATTGACTGCCTGATCTCCTCGACGAACTGGTCATCCCAGAAGATCTTCTTCTCATCCAAATGCCCATCGGCCGCCAAGATCTTGCTGGGCTTGGCAGCATCCCAGACGCTTTCTCCGCCCTTGAAGACTTTCAGACCGTTCCGCTTGAACAGCTCCTTGACGACATAGAAGCTCTCGAGCACAACGCTTCCCTGAGGGGGGGCGAAATACAGTCGCTTGCGGGCGTACAGGAAGACTGCGGGGACGACGAGGTAGATTGCGGTGGGCAGCAGGAAGGCGAGCCAGAAGCCCACAAGCCGCTCGGTGTAGCTCGTGACGATCATCCAAAAGGAACCGACGTTGATACACCAATAGAAGACGAGGAAGTAGCGCTGGACAGTCGCTTGTGGGTCGACGATGACTCGCTCACCGGACGAGGTGGTCTTGAGCGTGGGGCGTTGTACGGGCGATTGGTCGCAAAGCAGAGGGCCCAGACTGGGCTTGATAAATCCTGCGCCGATGGCAAGGATGATAATGCCGATGATGAATGGCGCGAGAGACGACTGGTGGCCGATCACTCCGGGGAGGGTCGAGATGACGAGGACGACGTGGCCGAAGAAGCCGATGACGATACCAACGAAGATGGTCTTGAAGCCTGCACGTCAACCATACTCACGCTCAGCTCTCTCCGTAGAGGCGGAGGACCCGAACTTACGACCCCACTTTGTGTCTGCCACAATACCACCGAAGATCGGGATGACGTACGACAAGAAGGTGAATGTCGAAGTCACCGCACTCGCAGCGACACTGCCGAGGCCGAGCGCACCGGACGTCTGATTCGCGCCCGCCGCGCCTTTCGCTACGGCCCCGAGGCCGTTTCCGCCCTTGGGCAGCGCACCTCGAACAAAGTTGGCAAATGCCTTTCGGGTACCGTGGTACGATGCCCGCTCTGCCAGCTCGACGAGACACATTGCGATCGCGACCCAGGGCATGGACGCCGGTACTCTATGTGTCAGCACTGGTCGTTCGGATCATGGACCCTCTCACACTTACTTGCGCAGCAACTTATATTCTTCTTCCGTGGGCACGTCATCATCGGTCAGGCTTTCAGCCGGCCCATGGTGGACCTGATCCGCAGAGTGCACTCTCTCCTCCTCGGATTTTCGCTTCTCCTTCTCGGTGTCGTACGCCGTAGGCTGGAGTGCGCTCATGATGCCGAACGATCTCACCCCTTCAGTGTCTGCACCTCCACTATATATCTCCCCCAATGCCAGACCTCAGCATGGGCAGCACCCTAGCACTGGCAGCGCGATGCATCGCGCAATCGCCTTTTTTGCCGTCGAGCACGACAACATGCCGCTTGTTCCGATGGGTATGTCGTGCTAACCCTAAGCACACCCGCTCCATGTGGTGCTGTTTTCGATTCCTTGGCGCTGCGGTATGCCGGCCGAGCGTAAGCTGCATCACCCGTCAGTCAGGGCTGTGTCCAGAGTTAGAATATGGCGGGATGTATGGTAAAATGTCATCTAAAGTGGAGCTAGTCGCAGGGGCTTCATTCCGGTCCGTGTGGGATGCTGCGCCCTCAGATCTGACCAGGGTTCCTCGTGAATATGCGAGGGCCGTGCTCGTGAGTCGGAGATAGACGTAAGGAGCATCGCAGCGAGCTTGCATCCATCATGCGGGCGGAGGATGAGAGATCACCCGCGGTATGATGAATGATTGCGCCATATCTGATACGTCACGTAGCTTCGGTTGCGACGCGACATCGAGTGGCAAAGCCGCTCTACTCGGAAGAAAGACTGAAGTCTGACCGTCTCTTGCTGAAGATATGCAACAAGTCCTGCGAGGTACCATGTGGATCCACGACGGGAGGTGATGGTGTAGGATGATACCATACGAAGCAGAATCGCGATTCGGCTCCCAACCGACACGGACACCGAAGCTGTTTTACCGTTACCCCAGCTTCCCCAGCCCTCAACCGGACCCATCGACAGGTCTTGCCGGCGAAAAGTAGCATGTGCCTCCTCTTCATGCAACTGGCTGACAGTCATAGATCGCCTCAACACGATCGGGCCGTGAATCACAGCCAGGTGTCGCGAGCCATGTTGTTAGTCGATCGGTTCTGCCAGTATGTGCATCGACTCCCCCACTTGACCGGCAACGCCTGTACATCCCAAATTTTCATAGGCAGCCTAGGCTGCTGACAACCTCCCCCGCTAAGACTCAGCTTCCTGTGAGCTGAGCTACAGAATACCCTGCGTAGCGTGAAGAGCTCTTGGCCACTCCGCCACTGAGCCGTCGGGTGGGGGAAGCGGAGTCCTCCGCCCGCTGCACCGGCTACAACCTTGCCTGGTCGACTTGTTATGAACGCCCGACACCGTCATATATGTCGCATACTCTTCACGTTGTCGTTGTCCGCGAGCATCATGATCGACCAGTATATACAGCATCTATCTCACTTGTTCATCACGCAAGATTCTACACAGCTCGCGGAAGCTGTACCGCTTGACCCGTCACATCCACATTGGTCCGCTCTCAAAAATACCCTCTCATCTGTAGGACGATGTTTCCCGTGCCGCACGAGCTCCATTGACGACGGCAGATACCCATCGCGCAGCTCGTGCCCGAGACGATCAATCGGTATATCCAGTCTGTGCCAACGGAGTCGCGCAGATTCTTTGCGCAATTCGCGGTGGATCTGTTCAAGTTGATCAAGGCCGAGGACGAGGGCGTCAAAGGGCGAGTGAGCCGTCGTCAAAAGCTGTACCCGGTTGCGCGGCCTAGGGATGCGTCGCCGAGACGTGAAGTGGACGCTGACATGCAGGCGCCGCACACAAGAGACAGGTGTCCATGCCCATTTCAGCCGCTTACGGCGGACGTGCGAGTATGTACGCTGCGCCGCGGCATGGAGGCGAGCTGACGAGCCAGGAGCGCAAACGATCTGTATGCCGTGCAAAGACCAAATGGGTCTGGGCATGCCAATGCATGTATGAACCGTTTGATGGTACGCTTGTCGAAAGCCCTATGCGAAGCTGGCGCCGAAGTGAGTCGCCCACGGGCTACATCGTGCACCGAGAATGGTGGAGCTCACGACAAGTCATCGCGTCAATACATCCAGGTCAAAGATCTCAATGGCAGTCGGAATGAATTCGACCGCGTACGGCAGACCATCGAGCGGACATTTGCCATTGCCTCAAGTCCCATCGCGCCTGAGAAGTGGCCGGAGGTGTCGAGGCAGCAATACATCTTGTCGGACAACGTATGGGCGATAGCCGATGTCCTGTGGAGGCTCTACCGGAGTGTGCGTAGCTCGTCGCGCAGCGAATTAACGACTCACCATCAGCGACTACTTACATCGCAATCGGAACGACTCGACCGGAATATCCTCGCCCTGAGCCCGTCGGAAGATGAGCGCATGCGAACGCGAGCGCATGTCTTGGACGTGAAGGACATATGTGAGGCGTATTACTGGCGCGGAAAGTTGCAGGTCAAGCTGCTCAACTTTCGTATAGCCAAGGGATGGCTGGACAAGGCGTGGGACACGTGTCCTGCACAAGCGTACAATCAAAGACGGTGAGTATCTTGAGGTTCAAGTACTCGCTGCGTCTACAAACACCCCTGCCGCAGAGAGGACCCCGACAAAGCGCTGACCTCTCAGCGCTATACTGCTCCGTCTAATCCCCGTCAACCTCCTCGTCGGCCTCCTGCCCAACTCCGCCCTGATCAGCCAATACAACCTGCACGCCCTCGAGCCCCTGCTCACCGCCTTCCGGACTGGCAACATCCCTGCGTGGCGGACCGAACTCGACAAGAACCGCGAGTTCTACCGGCGGCACGGGACATGGCTAGTTCTGTTCGAGCGGGGCGAGACACTCGTTTGGCGCAACCTTTTCAGGCGGGCCTGGAAGGAGTACGGCCGCAAGAACCCCATCGCGGTTGGCAAGTCGCAGTGTCCCTTGTGGGTGATCATCGAGGCAACGAGGCGATGTTTCGAGGGCTCTGGGGAGATCGAGGACGGGAAGATTGGCCTGGCGGATGTGATCAGCGCATTGGCCATGTTGATCGAACACGTGAGTGGCCGGGGCTCTACAAGTGTTCCGAACTGGAGCCAGAGCCTGAGGAGTTGTGCGGCGCGGACAGGCTGACAGCTAGGGTCTGCTTCTGGGGTATGTGGGACATCGAAACGAGACGCTAGTCATGAAGAAGGCGGAGAACGGGATGGGAGGATTCCCGGTGATAGCGACGGTTGTCCCGCGGGAGACGAAGATGCGCGAGGGGCGATGATGGCGCTGCGTAAGAGGTCGATAACCGGTGATAGAACGCAGAAGACGAGCAGGCGCTTGAACGGTGTGTCGGACGGCTCGACAGCGCAATCTAGAGACCACTCCGACAGCGCGTGCGAACGACATGACGACCCGTACGAATCGGAATGAACAGAGCAGAGACCGGACAAGAGAGAGAAGGGCGACGATCTGCAGTATCTATGTCCATGCGGTATCATCTACAAATGCATTTGTCGTTATGTTCTTCCGTCTTCATGGGTCGTGATTGACTTGGTCTCCTTGCCGTGGGTATACATTCATCCCGTTCTCTCTGGCCTGAACCGCCGGTAGACGCGGTGGACGGGGTTCAGCGCGAAACGCGCAAAGGCGGGGGCAAGGCCCACGGATGCTGCGAGGCGTACGGGCAAGAGCGCCTGTTCGTCAGTATCGAGTGGACGAACCGATGGACGTGAGCTGTCTCGAAGGTATGGGACCGGCGTGTCTTAGATGAGATATGCAAGCCTAAAGACGCACCTTGACGACGACATAGGCCGATATGGCGTTCGCAACAGACTCTGCGGCTGTGCTGCTCCGTGTCCGAGACGCCGTGGCGACAGCATGCACTTGATCCGATGAGCCCGTTAAGAGGGGGTCGGTAGCCGAGGAGGACGAGGCTGAAGAGTTGCGCTTTTCGTATCCTAGGATCCCATATCGCCTCCCCACGCGCTCGACCTTGTTCTCCGCTTCATCGTACCAGCCCCTCAAAAGCCCTTTCCACCCTTTGGCATGTCCACTTTGCTTTGGGTCCGCACCTGATCCGCCTTCGACGCCTCCATCGACCGCGCGCGCTCCGTCAGCGGGTGAGTCGAGTTCAGCAGCGCCCTTGATCCAGCTCAAGAGGCCCACACCGAGCCCGATCGATTGAAACAGCCAGAAGAGCAGTACCACCGGGATGATAGCCGTGAGCTCGTGTAGGATGAGGAATGATATGCCGAGAGAGGGGAGGGGCACGCCGGTGCGAGCCGAGAGGCGTACGAGGCGGGGATAGCTCTGTGCGAGGCGGGACGATGACGCTAGCGAGGGGGTCGGGGTGCGCTCTGTAGGTCTCGCGTCCGGCGGAGGTGGAGCGGTGCTGTATGGACGCAGGCCAGGAATCACCGGGCGGCGCTCCAGCTGCCTTGGACCAGTTGTATGTGTTACAATCCGTATGCGAGATTTGGGGAGCAATGTGGACATTGTGGTACGAGGTGAACGACACGGGTGACCGACCGGTCTGAAATCTCGACATGACGTTGCCGGTGCGGCGGCGTCATCGTCACAAGGCACCTCTTCACCCCGCACCGCGCTCGTTTAGATGCTGATATTGACATGCTCGGGCCATTCTGAAAGTGGTATGCACAGGGACTGCACCCTCACAAACGATTCAGGCCTTACAAAAGGAATCCGCCATCCGAACACTCGATGCTGTTGAACAAGTGTGATAGCGATGACATATGCATCTCAGTGTAGTAGTCCCGTAATCCTCCAAATCCCACTAGCAAGCCGGTCGGCAATCGACCGCTTAGTAGCCACCAGCAGCCTTTCGGGCAGCGATGAGCAAGTGAGTAGAGTGCTCGTCGTACGGCTGCGCTGTCAGCTCCGCACATATGCGGCGAGGTATAACGCTAGACTTACCGAAAGACCGGGGGGGATGATCTGCCAGAGGTCCGGCGACTGGAACTCGTACGTCTTGGCGAGCGCAGCGACGGTAGCCTTCAAGAAGTTACCCTGGGTAGCGGTCGATCCCTTGGATTGGGCTAGAGTGAGCGATCGTCGTACACACCGACTCGTCAGACCTACTGTAGCAGTCCTGGATACCGGCGAGCTGGAGCATTCGCTTGGAGGCCGGGGCGGCGACGATACCGGTACCTCGGGGGGCGGGGATCAGTCGGCACATGACGGATCCAGACTTTCCGGAAACCTTGCACGGGACAGTGTGCGGCTCGGCGATGTGCGAACCCCAGTATCCTCGTCGAACGGGGACGATCGAAAGCTTGGCGACGATGATGGCTCCTCGGATGGCGGTAGCGACCTCCTTGGCGCACTTGACACCGAGTCCGACGTGGCTGGGGTCAGCCACTGCGAGATACAACACCTCATTTCGGCAGGCGGCCCAAGAGATCGGTCCGCGACTCACCCGTCAGAGTCACCGACAGCGACGAACGCCTTGAATCGGGTTCGCTGACCGGCCGAGGTCTGCTTCTGGACCGGGTGGATGGACATGACCTCGTCCTTGAGGGTGGGGAGGAAGATGTCGATGATCTGGTACTCCTTGACCGGGAGCGAGAACAGGTAGATCTCCTCCATCGACTTGATCTTGCCGTCCTTCACGAGTCGGCCGAGTTTGGTGACGGGGACCCTGCAAGTCAATGCCTGCGCCTCTGCTGCATGCGACGCGGAGCAGAGCCTCGCGCCGCAAATCGAGCGCCAACGCACCACTCCTTCTCCTCGTCCTTCTTTCCACCTCGTCGCGGGCCTCGTCGGCCTCGGGGGGCGCCTCGTCCTCGTCCGAATCCGCCTCGAGCTCCAGCAGCACCTTCAGCCATTTTTGTCGATAGGTTTGATGTAAGGGGGGAGTGAAGATGCGTTGAGTGTGACTAGAAGCAACTTAGTCGTCGACGCCGGACTGAATTCTGGTGCCCACCGCCGAATCCTCACTGGCGAGCTCTGGCGGGCAGGGTAGCGGGCAGCAGCGGCCAGAGCATGGCATCCCATGCAGAGCTGCACAGAGCACACCCTGCCAGGCGGGAACAATCTCGGCGTTATAGCCAAGCCCAGTCATATTCCCGGCAGCCGTCGGCGTTAAGCTGGACCGGTCTGCCGGCGCCTGGAGGGGTGTCGGCGTTAACAAGCGGGTGGCCAAGGTAGGCCCTGTCGGCGACCGCCGCCGTGTCTCTTCTTCTTGGCACGTTTTGCGCAGTTTACCGGGCGTGGAGTCTCCGCATAAAGGCCCTGTGCGACAGGGTGACGATGGGGATGAATCACCCAAAGATCAAGGGTGGCAGTTGCCTGCATCATCATCTGCCCTTCGGGGGTCATTCAAACCCCATCACGTTGCGCATTCAGCTTCACATCAGCATACCATCCAGCATTGACGTTGTCACTCTTTGAGCACATCTTTCTCATCTACATAGACTCCCGAATAGACCATCGGTCCGACGCCACACTCGTCCACGCGTCGTGACCATCACAGACTCTGTATCCGCGCAGAAGGCATAAGTCGACGTACGCACTCCCATCCGGCTTCATCCGCGTGCCTGTTATCGTCGTCTTCGTATTCCCCACCCGTCCTTTCGCGAGTCGCAGCCGATCGCCCGGCACAGCCGCCCATTCCTGCGTTCGGTGCATCCTGTATCCCCTCCGCATCTGCGCATCTGCTCAGCCTTCGACCACACCAAGGACCAAGGTTCGAGCAACGGCAATCACGCACGCACACACGCACGTTCTACCCTCGACCGTCGCAGTCATCCTCCACATAATCTCGGCGCGTCACGCTGCCGGCATCCATATTGGCAACGTGGGCAGGCAGGGCCTTCGCTTGGAGGGCGCTGTAATCCGACAGCCTCCACCGGCGCAGATTCCGGCAAGTGGGACGACTTGCATCGCGCTTTCTCACGCTGCAAAGCAATAGATTCCACTCATAGTACCCATTGTGAGTTCGTCGTCACACAACCGTCGTCTGCGACGACCAAAATACGTCCACTCCCGTCTTCGCAGGCACCACCGCGTGTGCGCATTCCCCTCCGCGTCCGGACTGGAGCATAACCGCGTGCCTGTTCGCTTCAGGCTGTGTCAAAGGAAGAGAGAATAGTCGGCTGATTAACCCCAATAGCCATAAATACACGCCCAACGTCGCTTCTCCCATCTTGATATACTCGATCATCATCATCATCATTAAGCACTTTCGCACGTCCGTGCCGACGATTCATCCCCTTCATCCTCTCGCCGCACCCATCACCATTCGTTTGCATCGCTATCCTCGCTCGATACCAATCCCTTGACAAGCGACACACTTCTAGCTCTGGTCGCCCCTCACCATCCCTTTCATCATGTCGGGAAGCCCGTCCCGCGCTGTGAGCCCATCGGTCCATCCGCCCAATGGCCACATCTGACGAGCAGCTCCGCCGCAAGCTAGTCATTGTCGGAGACGGCGCCGCGGGAAAGACGTCCCTGCTGAATGTCTTCGCCGTAGGCCACTTTCCTGAAAACTATGTGAGCTATCATTTTATGGCGAGACGGTGTTCCGCGGTAGCTGACAAGTAGGAGCCGACGGTATTCGACAACTACGTAACGGAGATTGAGCTTGACGGGAAGCCCATTCAAGTGGGCTGAGGCGAATTCGATAGGCGAGATCATAGCTGATATGCAGCTCGCGCTGTGGGACACGGCGGGACAGGAGGAGTATGAGCGACTGAGACCACTCTCGTATTCGAAAGCGCACGTCATTCTTATCGCCTTCTCGGTAGACACGCCAGACTCGTTGGACAACGTCACGCAGAAGGTGAGTTGTTTCCCGTTGTCGTTTGTGTGGTCGGTCCGGCAGAAGGGCGGATGCGGCAGGATGCGGCGGGACGCAGGTAGAACGAACGTAGAGGACAAAGGAAGGGAAGAAGAGCAAAGCTTGTCGGGGCGGCACGTGGGGAAAGGCGCACGCGCTGCTGCGGGCTGCGGCAAGCACGTCGGGACAGATGGGGACGCTTCGCCCGCGCTGTCTTACCGTCAAGATGACGCGAATCTTGCCAGCACCTTGAGCGCTGGAGATCGGCCGCTGACGGCGCAGTGGATTGAGGAGGTTCGATCGATCTGCGGACGATCAATACCCGTCCTGCTGGTGGCGTGCAAGACGGATCTCCGCGAGAAGGCCAGGGCGAACGGTACATACAGCCCGGACCGATACATCGACAAGGAAACGGTGAGCTATTCCTTACGTGCAGTCTGGTCGATGCTCATGACAGGGCAGTAAAGTCGCGCAGTCCATCGGTGCGAAAGGGTACTATGAGACGTCTGCTCTCTTGAACGAGGGAGTGGATCTGGTGTTCGAGTCAGCGACGAGAGCGGCGGTACTGGTGCGAGACCAGGGACACGGCGGCGTGGGCGCAGCGTACGACAAGGACGGGGTGAGGGAGTTGAAGCGGGAGAACGAGAAGAGCGGGGTGGGCAAGTGCTGCATCATCGCCTAAGCCCGCGAGCGGCCACGATGTTGCGAAGGTCATTACGAAAGAAGGAGGCGCACCACGCACACAGAACCAGAGCATTATACTACGAAGCGAGGACGACCAAAACACGAACGACGACCGATTGCAGAACGAGAGCTGCCGGGTTGGCCAGCTGGATCGACTGTTTACCATAATCCACACACACACTAATGACTATTCCATGTTTGCCTGTATTCGACACTCCCATAGATGCGATGAATGATCCATAAGCCATGGCACCAAAAACTGGCGCCGGGTGCCAAGCATGGGAGTCATTCCAGCAATGACACGTTGATAAGCTGGCTGACCGTCTGGCTGACGGCGGCTGGTCTGGCTGGGCTGGGCGGATTTCCATCTGAGCCAGGCACGATGACGTAGGTTGACTGCTTCTTTGTCTTCTTGCTGGCTTTTCCTCGAAGCGTCACTTTTTCGGTTGCTGGATCGAACAGGTTCATCCTGATCCCCCCTTGTAGTTTGCATAGAGGTGTCATTAGCCAGGCTTTCTCACCTTTGCATCATGCCGTCCATGCTGCTCCCCCTCGCGCTCGCGGGGTTGATCGCCCAATCGACCTCGGCATTGCCGACCGCGCACCACCAGCAACAACCGTTCGATCTCCCCCAGCGCATCGACCCCTTGAAGCGTGCGTCCACGTCGCTACTGACATGACTTGTAAACTGACGACGCAGACCTCTCCGCCATCTCCCCGTTCTTCATCCCCGCCGAACAGCCCACACCGCTTCCGCCAGGCCACTCGCTCGAGCGGGTCTCGCTTCTGATCCGTCACTCGGCGATTCTGGGGAATGATGACGAGTACGAGCAGACCATGGGACCGTTCATCGCCAAGATCAACGGCACGGACAAAAGCAAGCTGCCTTCTACGGGTCCGTGGAGCTTCTTGAGGGAGTATGAGAGCCCGATCGTGGAGGACAAGCTGGAGAAAATCTCGGATCGGGGAAAGAACGATGCCAAGGTGCGTTGCACGCGATACACCACTTGCAAAGGCGAGAAGGGGGATGCGATGGAAGATTGAGCTGACGGCAGATGTTCGGCAAGTATGTGAGGAGGCAGTACGAGGAACTGTTCCCGCCCAAGGACCAGGGCAAGATCGATGCCGAGAAGAAGAAGAAGGGCAAGAAGGGAAAGAAGGGAAAGAAACCGCCGACGTACAAGGTGAGTCTTGACGCCATCGCCTAGGTCTCTAGCACCCATGCTGACGGCCCAAGGTCTGGACGGCATCGTCTGAACGGGATATTGACACGGCCGAGGCTTACATTCGGGGCTCGTTCCCGTCTCACCAGAGCGGAGATCACGGCGAAGGCGATGGAGAGGTCGTCCAGCTTATCAAAGTCCCCAACAAGGCAAAAGACTGGGACAGGACGCTGACGCCGCATGTAAGTAGAGCCACCTTGATCGTCTCCTCAACACCGCAGTCCGTTCAATGTCACTGTGCTGATTTACAGAAAGCCTGCGCCGCCTGGGAGAAGGACAGCGCGCTCGTGCCCGCCAACCAATGGCTCAGCGTCTACGCCCCGAAAGTGATCGACAGGCTGAGAGAGTACATTCCGGATCTGGCGGACGATCTCGACGACCAGGATGTGCTCGCCATGCAGATGGCAAGTTGCCCCATCACGATGCCTGAGCGTGGGCTGACAGCAGCTATGCGGGTACGAGACGATTGCCGTGGGCGACTCCCCGTTCTGCCACCTGTTCACAGACGAGGAATGGCGGGACGTCGAGTACTACTTTGACATTCGGTGGTACCACTCGATCGGGTATGGCTCCAACTTCTCAGCGTACCTCGGTATGCCTTGGGTCCGAACGGCGCTGCACCTGCTTGATGGACACGACTCTGAGTCGGGCTCCAGGCTCGACGGCGATGTGGACGCGTTGAAGAAGCACCGCTTGCCTGCGCCGAAACTGCCGCCCAACGCCACCCATACCCAGCTGTAAGTCTTGCGGTACAGATGCGAAGCCCCCTTGGCGCATCCGTACTTGGACGTGAAGTCTACGGGACAATGTCAGCTGACCTCAGACTCCACCCCTCGTTCACCCACCGCGAGTCCCCCGCCTTCGTCGCCGTTTTCCTGAACCTCTACAACTCGACGTCGCTCGAACGGCCCGCGACGGTCCCGCCTACGCTGGACTCGCGCCCCACAAACTGGGCCTGGCGCACCTCGCACCTCATATCGTTCCTGGGTCACGTATCGCTCGAGCGATTCAGGGACGACGACACGAAGGAGAGTTATGTCCGCGCCGTGGTCAACGGCAAGCAGGAGGAGATGGGCGGATGTGATGATGGTGTGTGGAGCAGCTGCAAATGGGGGACATTCAGCAAGTGGGTGGAGGAGCGGATTGAGAGGTACAAGGACTGGGAGTCGATCTGCGAGCCAAAGGACGAGTAGGGGCTATGTTTGTAGGAGGCGGTGCGTTGCGAACGAACTGTTGGAAAATAGTCGATACATCCTCTGCGTGTGTACGCGATGACTCAGATTTTTGATCGGTTGTAGGACTCTGATGGTCGGCTGAATGCCCCAGCTATCACCGCACGTCACGTCGGTTTGATAGTCGAACCGGGTTTATGTGATCGGGCGACGAAGCTCTCTCTCCGTTGCCATTGATGCCCGGCTTCGCCCCAACACCCTGCTCAGGGCATCCCCTACGCCCTTGACCTTCCAAGCGGCCACCGGAGCCTCGGCTCGCAAGAAACTCGGAGCAACGGCACTGACCACACATATGGTCTCCCCCCGCTCCCCGAAACCGAAAGTCGCTGAGGTCATCAACGACGGCAACCGTTCGAAAGCTGCCGGCGTGGGCGGTGGGTCAAGGCGTTCCGCCATGACATCGAGCGGGAGTGGGAAGCCCAGAGCCGTAGCGCCAGCAGAGGATGTAGGATCTGCCAGCTCTACTAAACAGGGACACTGCAAGCCAGACGTCGACGCTCGAGAGCGGTGTGTCTTTGGGGGAGGGTTGTTTATAGCTGGCACGAGTATGCGACGAGGCATGGTGAGATCGGGCGCGATCAGGCACGTGCGACTCGTACCTCTCAATCTTCCCGTTCAGGAAATTCCCCGCGTAAAGGCGGGTCGAGAGACGGGGCGGAAGTCACGTAATCCATTACATTACTCGTCGGATACTTGCCCACGACCTGGACCGGGACGGTTGCGACCGGGGCTATATACGAAAGTAGATTGTCCAGCGGCGCCTCCTACCGGCATCAAATACTGCAGACAGGTATGATTGGGGGGACTGAATGGCTGGACCCCGCCGGTACGAGCCCGAAACACCCCTGACCGCGGGATGGGACATGGACACTCGGGCGTCTCGGCGAGGGGGGCGCGTTGAGTGTCTCTGGTTGAACGAGACCGAGTAAGCCGAGCGCCATCTGTTCCGTCCGGTCTATCTATATCCGCCCGTCCCAGGCGCGGCCTTTAACGTTCAGCACATATCATTATCGTCCACCCCCCATCTACCGCATTTGATTCCCCTCGCACACTGCATCTAGCGACAATATGAAGTTCGCTGCTTTCTCCGCCATCTCTGCGCTGTCCCTCCTCGGCCTGGCCGCCGCGCAGAAGTGAGTCATTTGCTCACAGGCCTGGGAAATGATGCCCCCGTCCGTGATCACACACCCAGTGCCCCGCTCACCTTCCAGCATCCCTGGGTGCGTGCTGAGCTGCTCGATCCAGGCTGCCGCCGCCGCCGGATGTGCCTCGTTGTGAGTTCATACTGAGCTACGTGGTGGGCCGCGTTGCAAGAGCTGATCCGTCCCAGCTCTGATGCATCCTGCGTGTGCACCAACGCCGACTTCCAGAACGCCGCCGGGGCGTGTCTCGTCGCGTAAGTCATCGGCCCGTTTGACCTATCCTCTCTCCTGATTCCACCTGCGAGCGCGCTTTCCGTCGGTGAATCGCTAGACCTCCTCCGTCTTGCTATCATTCCAGCACTGTTCCGCTGCGAACCCATGCTGACCCACAGCAACTGCACCACCGCCGAGCAACAACAAGCCACCGCGCTCCAGTCCGCGCTGTGCGGCTCCCAGTCTGTCACCTCGGGCTCGGTAACCGTCCCCGTCGCGAGCGGCACCGGGTCCGTGTCTATCAACCCCTCCGAGGTGGCGAGCCTGACCGCCTCCGGCTCCGCTTCCAGTGCCGCCTCCGGTGCCGCTTCTAGCGCCGCGTCCAGTGCCGCGTCCAGTGCTACCTCCAGTGCCGTTGCCGCCGCCTCCTCGAGCGCGGCGTCCGCTGCCGGCTCGGCCAGTTCGGCCGCCTCGTCTGTGGCCTCGCGAGCCTCGGGTGGTGCCAGCGCTTCCGCGTCGCAGTCGGGCGGCGCTGGTAAGCTCGAAGCTCCGTTCGGGTTCAAGGCCGCCGCTGGGGCTCTTGCTGGTGTTGTCGGTGTGGTCGCTGGAGGCTTCTTCATTCTCTAAGGAGATGTGCCACTAGCACACAGTCGGCGACGACTTCCACTCCTCGCGCCAAAACAAGCCGTCCCGCTATGCCTCGCGTCAAACAAAATCCCGCGTTTGTCTACATCGTTTCTTGGGCCGTTTGTCGCTCCGTGATCAGGTAATCTGTCTCGCGCGATCCGCTGTGAATGCATCAATGGTAATGTCGCCATGCCCCACGCAGGGTCGTGATGCAAGCTACACAGCCTCAGCCTCAGCTGAAAAGTACCGCACGCCCTCGAGTGACCTGTATCCTCTCGTCGCTGATGCAGTCCTCTCCGCCTCGTCCTTTCTGTCCCAACTCGCCAGAAGCAGTTCTCTCTCGCCCCTTGTGGCCATCGACATCTCCTGCCCCTAAGAGCCCTCCGACGTCGCCAAAAGGCGGAGGAGGAGCGCGGACTCGATGATGTACGCGATGAGTACAATGTCCCAACATGTCCACAATGCCGCGAGGACGACCGACCTGTACGTGAAGGCGAGTCTTGAGATGATGTGGTCGGAGACTCACGCGTGGAATCGTACCCCCGTCGAGCGATGCGCCAGAGTGACGGTCAGCGCGGTGAAGGTCATCGAGATCAGGATGAGCACGACAAGGATACAAAGACATTTCCTCTCTTCTCGCCGTTGCTGGTGTAGCGCCTCACCGCGTATGATTGTGAACACCGTCATAGTTCGCTTGATATCGCGTGTCCGGTCTGGTGAGGATCTGGAGATTGTTTATGTATGATCAGTGGGGCGCTGCGAGGAAAAGCTCCCTGGCTGAAAAGGCCCATCCAGAGTCCACCCTTGGTTGGAGTCTCAACCAACTTGGTCGGTCAACCAAGCAATCAAGCGCCGCCAGTCCATCGCACAGAGTGACGCGCTTTGTCCGGGCCGCCGATGAGACAACACTCCACAGACCTGAGATGTATGAGTGCCCGCGTATCGAGTAGAACGGTATCGGTTCGCACTTGCCGGACGTCTTTAGTGGTCGTCCGTCAGCCGCCGTTCTGCGCAAGAGCCCCGATCCGCCCGTCATACAGTACACATGATACATGCAGCCCCCACACTCAGAGACGCTTATCCACATGCGAAGCCTTGCAGCCCCGTCGGTCCGCGCATCACCCATCGAAGCGGCACCCTTCGGCAATCGACCCACGCCAACCCATCGCTAATAAGGCCGCGCCCTCGAGTTGCCCTGCGTTGAATACCGGTCCGCCGGCACCGGGTCCGCCTGCACCGCGCATGGCAGCGGGTCCGCGGGGCGCATTCGGTACCACACGTCCGGTCGGTCCTGTGCTGCCGCCGGCACCCATACCACCCATACCACCCTGCTGTTATGTCAGAGCAAAACTAGGGTGAATGCAAGGGGAGCGTACCATGCCCATACCGCCGGCTTGGTTGTTGAAGCCCATGCCTCCGCCCATTCCCCCACCGCCCATACCGTTCATGCCGCCCATGCCGCCGCCGCCCATC
>JAHXHD010001083.1:0-14336 GCA_019857685.1 Papiliotrema terrestris | reverse complement strand
GATGAGGGCAAGGGCGGGTGGGGCAGGAAAGACGGGGGCATCATCGGGCGAGTAACGCTGAGCGTTGCTGAGGTGGGTTCACAGGGCTTGGAACAAGGGGTGCAGTGCTGATCGCAGGCCTTACTTGGATTCACGAGGACGCTGAAGCATCTTGATGGGAGATCGATCACGATCAGCCGGAAAGGTACGACGCAGCCGGGCGAGGTGGAGGTGATCGAGGGTGAAGGTGTGAGTTGCTGTGTTATGGGACGTTCTCCGCATCCGGAGCTCACACCAGATGCCATCTTACCACGACATACCGCAGGGAGACATGTACATAGAGTACTCGGTGGTCATGCCAACGGAAGTATCCGAGGCATCACGGAGGAGTGAGTCGACCAGATCGGCTACACTTGAATACTGCGCTGATAAGCAGAGCTTGAGGAGGTCTTTGGCACGACAGGCGCCGACCACGATGAATTATGACGATAGACGAGCAGCATAGAGCACAGCGAAGAACCGTCAGTATCAGTAGCCGCATCCGCGATGTCAACATCCGCAATGTCATTTGCCCCAGGTCTGTGAATGGCCGTCTCGCCTGAGCTCGACCTTCCGACACGCACCAGTGGTCCCCTGTTGCCCCCAATCTAGTTGACTGCTGAAGATCGCTGCGTGACAGCATGTCTTGTCTCCGGAGGTGAGCTGAAACGTGAACGAGGATGTTTCACGTGACGCGGAATCAAAAAGTTGCTGGCGGCTGGCTCGTCGGCTTGCTTGCCGGCCGAAGCTACATGACATGGTTTCGTACTTTGCATTCACTGCACACTCGTACAACAATCCCTTGACACAATGACTGTCCGTACACGATCGCCCAGCCCGTCTTCGGGACCCTCGAAAAGAGCCAAAGTCGAACAACAGGCGCAAAAGGATATCACTCTGCCGATCGGAGAGGCGTTGAACAGCTGGCATGAGACGTACGAGAAGTCGACGCCGTACAAGCATGCTGTCGTGCCTGGACTGTTGACCGATGAGCTGGTGAGTGATATGTGGCTAGTACAAGCTGGCGCTGGACGTCGTGTTATCAAGTTGTGTTGACGACCAGCTCGAAGGTGTTGTCGAGGAATCGCGAACGTATGGCGTCAGAGGCGAGGAGGGGTCATTGCCGGGCTGGGGCTGGGAGCAAAAGGAGACCGACATCTACAAGGCAAGTCGATCTTTCTGCCCTGCTTGGCGCCCATGACTTACCATCGATCAAGCGGATGTGTGCTCATTGCAGATCCAACAAACGCCGGACCTCGCGTCGCTCGACCCTGAACACCTGCCAGAGGAGACGCTCTCCGCGCTGCCTTACCTGAACCGCTTGCGTTCAGCCCTCTACTCGCCCGACTTCCGAGCTTTTGTCCGTAAAGTGACAGGATGTGGTCCTCTGTCCGGGAAGAAGACCGACGGCTCCGTCGGGCTCTACTCACAGGGGTGAGCCCGACCTTCTAAGCCCCATCACGCGCGGCTGAACCCAGATCCCACTTGCTTCTGCACGACGACTCCATCTCCACCCGCGTCGTCTCCTGGATCCTGTACCTACCCAATTCGCCCACCTCCGCTCCGTCCTCGTCGCATCTCAAGCCATCTGCATCGGGCAAATTCCTCAAAGGCTGGGACCCGGCATGGGGCGGCTCGCTCGAGCTTTTCCCGGTTGAGTCGGGCGAAGAGACCGGTCTGCCCGGCGTGAAGAGCGTGCACAAGGTACCTGTGCAGTGGGGACAGATCATCTTCTTCGAGGTCCAACCTGGGAGGAGCTACCATTCGGTCGAGGAGGTTATCGTGGGCGATGGGAGGCAGAGGCTGGGTGTTAGTGGATGGTTCCATGCGCCCGTGGAGGGCGAGGAGGGGTACGAGCCTGTGGATGACAAGAAGGTCAAGGCGGCCTTGAGCTCCCTTGCGCAGATCGTAAGTCCTCTGACCTTTTTGGCTAAGTAGTTCTCCGCAGGGATGAATAGCTCACTCTCAGACCTCGGCGCCTACCCTGCCTCTCACGCCATACACGGCAGACCCGCCCGCTGGCCTCTCCTCGTCACACTTGTCCTTCCTGTCGAAATACCTCGCGCCATCATATCTCTCCGCTTCGACATTAGAGAAGCTCTCTGGGCAATTCGAAGCCGCCTCCGAAATTGTCCTGCACAACTTCCTCGCCCCGTCGGTAGCGGACAAGCTCAAGGCGGAGACGAAGGGCATCGACATCCGTGAATACCCCGCCAAACCGGCGATTGTCCCTCAGGAGCTGGGCGAAGGAAACGGCTGGTCCCTTCAAGGTCCATCCTCGAAACACCGCTACCTCACCCTCGCGCGGTCAGGCGAAACCTCCACCCCGACGATGCAGGACGTCCTCACCAACCTTCTTCCTTCCGAGGCGTTCCGAGCTTGGCTCGGCGTTGTTTCGTCTCTGACGCCATTGGCCCACCGTACCGAGGCTAGGCGGTTCAGGAAGGGATTGGACTACACGCTGGCAAATGGCGAGGATCGTTCCGGCGAGGCGAGGCTTGATGTCTGGCTGGGAGCGAGCTGGTGGGCGGACGTCCCGGTTGGGAGCGATGCGGAGGATGCGCTGTTGGAGGAGGGCGGATGGGAGTGTTACCTTGCCAGTCCGGAGGAAGATGAGGATCCGGCCGTGTTCCAGTCCAAGCACGCCAAGCAGGCGGCGGAGGCGTCGAACAGCACCGAATCCAACGGAGCGAACGGCAAGCACGCCGATGCCGAAGATGACGAGGCCGAGGGAGAAGAGCAAGAGTTTGAACTCGAGATCAACCAGGAAGAGTCTGACGAGCTCACGCCATCGGACTTTGACTCGGACTCGGAGGATGGCGAGGACGACGGACCGCTCTTGACGCAGGCGGTCTCGTTCAACAAACTTTTGCTGGTGCTCCGGGATCCGGGAGTTATGAAGTTTGTCAAATACCTCGGTGCCGGAGCGGGCGGGAGTAGGTGGGATGTTGGTGGCGAGTGGGAGATTGGGATGATGGAGGAGGAGAGTGAGGGTGAGGGCGAAAACGGGCAGGCCGAGTAGAATTGTGCGTTTTTCATGGACGTCCTGTGTCATTTTTTCGGAGATCGCATCACGCCCCCGACCGTAGTCTCGATGAATCCCATCTCCAGATGCATATTTAACGAGACATCAATCGTCCGGTGGCGGCAGTACGACCAATCTTCCAATCCACCTGATGCCTGACTCGCTCTGTCAAACTTCGCGTTGAGGTCAAGCCTGATGATTCCACCAGCTCTCGCCTCCGACTTGGGTCGAGCACCAGAACCTGTCTGACTGGATCTATGAGACCGTGACGCTACTCGCAGCACGTCAGCAGAGATGCTCTTGTTGAGATCTTTACGCAAAACGAGCAGGGGAGGGAGCCGCGCTACATCACCGGGACGATACGCTCCACTACCATTACCACGTTGTGGGCCTGGGCCACGGACAGGCTGGAAGGCAAAGGTTTCCATGCTTTGTTTCGCCTCCTTCCGGGCTGATCACCCACCCAACGCAATACGCACCACCTGCCCCGCGGCCATTCAGGACCTCGAGGTCATAAGAGATTGGCCTACCGTCCCTTGGTATTTGTCGCCACTGACGTCTCTCCGCCACCATACGTGATCCTCTTCGATATCGGTCCGTGTCGGGTTCATACGTCAACGGAACAAACGCCTTGTATTTGCCCGCGGATTCTCTCCACCTCAGCTTCGTATTTTGACTATCCGTTGCTCAGTATCATGTGGTGCAAGTTGGCAGGTCCCACGAAGACGAAGCAGGTTCTCGTTGCCATGATGCGTCTCGACGTCTTCGAAATTCCATGCATTTGATATTGGACAAGCTCAAACGGGTAGCACTGTCCTCGCAAGACGGTGCGGTCACCAGTGTTTGCAGTCGTTTGCACATAGAGGCACGAGTGTATATACTGTACTAAAGCACGACTAGGCGGCCCTATGCTACGTGGGTTGTCTCACCCTTCTCGTTCGCCCTGGACGTCACTGGGCCTACTTGGTCGTGTTCTGCATTTGCAACTCGCTGAGCGGAAGGACGCTCCTTCCGCCATGCACGGTACGCAAAGAATGTCACCTGGTTTCAGCGGTCTTGAGACGAACTGTGCCGAGCTGCAACTCACGATCGGGCCGATGAAGATCACGGGCCAAGCTGCACCGACCATGAACCTGACGTATCCGTTTGCCCAGCTGGATCGGGGTTAGCATGCTGCCGCGAGCGCTGACCTCAGACTCACTAGGCAAGGGAGACCCCACTGGCGGCCAACTGCTGCTGCAAGGTCGCCTTGGGGACCACGAACGACCCCAAGGCCGCCCAAGCCGTGGCAGAGTTGTTCCGTCCAATGACGGTCACGGCTATGCCGGAGGCGAAGACGAGCAGCGTATTGAGGAAGAGCATAAGGGGCGAGAGGAAGAAGATGCGCCGGAAGAAGGAGTAGAGCGGGATGATACCGAGCGAATAGATGAAGAGGATCAGGCCGGTCACGGCGATACCGCCCGCTCCGACGCTGAGAGCGTACCCGGCAGCGGAGATGTCGTTCGTCGCGATGATGAGGGTGACTGGAGTCAGCGCGGCTCGTTCTGACGCCACTCACTCCCTCGAGCAGCAGCCGCCTCGGACTGATGGCCGATATTGATGTTTCGCCTGTGCAGACTGTTCGAGCATCCGGCGAGGGAGGCCGTGCCGGCGAGAGTGGCAAAGAGGTAGACGAGGCTGTCGAGGCTGAATCGCATGCTGGCTGCTGACTGAGTGATCGGCTCAAGCAGACACGGTTGGACACGATATATACCCCACGGAGCCTCAACGACCACCCGGGGTAGGGCACGAACATAGCCGGTTCTCGTCTCATATTTGTCTCAGAAGCCGTCGGTCAGCTGACTTTGAGGAGACCAACAACAACTTCTTTGGGACTAGCCATTCCGTTATTGGCAGCTTCTCGGTGCGGGGTGTCTGGTCAGCTTGCTCAAGAGACGCGTGATGTTGGATGGCTTTGTGGACGAGTCCGGGAAAACCGGGGGGCAGTATATCACAAGGAAAGCCAAGAACAAGGCTCCGGCTCCACGGTAAGCGTCCGGGCACCCGGTCGTGGATGATGACTCCCTTGAATCTCTGCGGATGTTCGGGATGGCACAGTCTGCCCAAGGGCCGGTCAGCATACCGCGGTAGGGCCCATGCGGACGCTCGACTGCCAGAGGGTCGAGACTCGATGGAATTGGAAAATGTACCCTTCCTGTCCGACAGAGCCGAGACATACGAGCTTTACTTGCAAAGTGGACCAGGCTGGGCAAGTGCACGAGAGACGTGTGCCGGCCTTTTTAGAGTTGAGGCAGGCTCTTTGCATCCGGGACGAGGGGTGGACGGACGGGATCGAAGATCAACAGACAGGAGATTCGCGACCCGGCCGGCGACTGTCATAGCCGAGATCGGCCAGCGCCAAGGTATCAGGCGGGGCTCCAGTGCGCAGCGATCGAAAGAGAGCGGTTTCGCTCTACGACGTTTGCAGATCACCGATTCGCGGTATGCATGACCTTTTGGGAGGCACCTCGCTCAATATGCAGCTCTGAGTATCACCACTCCCCGCAGTTGACAGATCTCCAAGAAACCACTGCGCGGTGACCCCGCCGTCGCTACCTACGTATCTCGCTGCTGTTATTTTCGGCGTTTGAGCGTCATCGTGACAAACTGTCATCCCCACCTTGGACCATGCCCATTAGCCATGAAACCCACTGATTCGAGTGACCCTTCTTACACTTCACTACACCATGAACACAGAAATCCAGCCCCCTCGGAAGAACCACCCGAACTGGGCGCTGTACCAGAAAGAGCAGTTCTTGCTCTCCCAACACGGCTCGCACCCGGACTTTTCCACACACCCAGAAGAGCTCGAGCAAAAGGCAAAGGAAACGCTGAGCAAGGGCGGGTGGCTCTATGCAAGCTGTAACGCGGGCCTAGGATGGACTGATCGAGCCAACCGAGAGGGTGGGTTCGTTCAAAGGTCGACGGACTGACAGCAGCGTTCTTCCGCTACCGCATTATTCCCCGAATGTTGGTCGACACGACTGCACGCGACACGAGCATCGAGCTGTTCGGTAGGAAGCTAAGCGCTCCGATCTGTTTCAGCCCAATCGGCATCAACAAGGTACGACGTTGGCCTTTGGAACGCGGCCGGCTGACATGCAGATCTACCACCCTCAGGGAGAACTCAACGCGGCCAAAGTCGCTGGCGAGCTAGGCCTGCCATATGCGTTGTCCACCGCGGGATCGAGCTCAATCGAGGACGTAGCGAAGGCGAATGGAGATGGCATACGATGGTTCCAGGTGGGCGCCCGTCCCCTGGCCAGACTACTGACCCCCAGCTGTACTGCCCTCACGATGAAGAGCTTGAGACGAGCCTACTGACACGGGCACGGGTGCGTCTGGACGGACTGGCTAGAAGCTTACAGTTCAGGACAACGGCTTTGACGTTTGGCAAGTCAGACAGCTTGGACGTGATCCATGCTTATCCCAGCGTCATGACCCTCGACACTTGGCAGCTCGCCTGGTGAGTCGGACAGGCCGAGCTTGGCTCATCCCAGGCGTCACCGCGACATCGCCAACTCCAACTACGCGTTCTACCGCGGCATCGGCGCGGAGATGGGAACGTCAGACCCCGTATTCCGCCGTCGGATCAAGGAGCATGGACTCGACCTCGAGAAGCAGGAAGACCAAGCCAAGATTGGAGAGCTGTGGATCGACCAAGTCTGGCATGGCAAGGCGTTCACCTGGGAGAAGATCCCAGGGTAAGTGGCCAGGTCTTCCCAGATTACTGACCGTAGCTTGGTGAAGAAGTGGAAGTCATTGACCAATGGGCGCCCCTTCCTGCTCAAGGGGATTCAGTGCGCCGAGGACGCAGTCAAAGCGATGGAGTGCGGATGCGATGGTGTGGTCGTCAGCAACCACGCCGGTAGGCAGGTCGACGGAGCGATAGGCAGTCTCGAGGCACTCCCAGAGGTATGTAAGCTGGTTAGGTGGATACTTGTTGAGCCTGCGCTGACGACCAGGTCGTCAAGGGTAGGCCTGTGCTTCACATCCTCTCCTGACATGCAGCGATCGGCGATAAGGGAACGGTCCTCTTCGATTCAGGCGTGCGGACCGGTGCCGACGTGTTCAAGGCGCTAGCGCTGGGTGCCAAAGCGGTCTGCGTGGGCCGGCTATACAGTGAGTGGAAGCGGATCATTGGCGAGGGGGCGGTCGATCATTCGCGTGCTCACAGCAGTCTACGGGATGTCGATTGCGGGCGAGGCGGGCGTGCGCCACGTCATGCGTTCCCTCCTTGCGGACTTCGATATCCTGATGAATTGCGCGGGTGTCAATCGCATCGAGGACATCACAGCCAATCACCTTAGTGAGTCGTGGTAAGATGGTTCAGCTGATATCTCAGAGGAGCTACCGTACGCCAGCTCGGCAGGGTTGTATTAGGCCATATGACCGATTCCCCTGGGCCATGCAGATTGAAGTGGTTCAGGCCATGGGACTTCGCCCATGCTCATAAGGCCGCAATGCACTTGCCATTACGAGTTTGATGCGCAAGGGGTATTGCATTTCTGATGCAGGCTTCCGTTGCAGAGCTTACCCAGGGCAACCAGATCTTGACTCTTGACAGGGACACTTTGTCCCCTGCGCCGGGACGCCGCGGGTGTAGCCATTGCGTTCTCCCGAGGCCGCCCTGATCCAAAAGACCCCTCAAATTTAGCGAGTCACAAGCAGCCAGTCTCGCTCTCAGGGCCGAAGGTCATGAAGCAAATAGCCAAGAAGCAGCCACAAGGGGCCTTCTGTTCGGACGCAGCTCGGAACTGAGCCGAGTATCAATCATCTCCATAGTGGCAGAATGCTCGCATAACGCCTGCACCCTCATTCAGTCGGCCCCGGGCATTTCAGTGAGCACCCACCCACCTCGTCATCGTCATCGGCAAACCCCCATCGGTCCTCGAGCCTTCGCCGAACAGACCATTTGACACATCCCCTCCGAAGATTTCCGAATTCAGGCAAGCCGTGTTGTAATATACTGACTCGGGTATCGTTGTAGCGGAGTAACAGTGAGGGTGGTCTGGAAGGATGAGACCCTCTCAAGCACGTCATACACGTCAAGCGTGACATACGTAGTAGGCGGTCCTTTCTTCTGTCCTTTGATGCGACAATTCTAGACATTTGCACGTACCCGGCTGAGGGTGGATTCGTGCAAGGAGTGGTTAGTTTGCCCGGAGGCGAGTGGGCAATGGTGGGGTGATGCCCCTTGCACGGGTCTGGTTATATCACCCTTCATCCGTCAGAGAACAGCGCAGAACAGCACAGCTTCGTCAGCCATTCAACCATAAGTCAATCGCTTACTCGCTTCGACGTCCGTCAATGTCAGCCGCGCTTTGCCAGTAGGTCATCAAACAGGATACGTGCCGATTGTGGTCTTTGCCTACAAATCGCCAGATCCGACAAACCCACTCTGTCCGCAACCACGGTTGAGCGCTCTTGCCACTACAGCCTCCACTCTCCGGGCGCAAACGCAATTGGTGCTGGACTGACAGCGAGCGGCCGCCCGAGTTGACATCGCTGATCGACCTGTTCCTGCAAGATCCGAAGCCACCTCACCTTTGTATCGCGACCGCTTTCTCAACCGCACTCGCCTCCCTACAAGTATCCCTGCATGCCCATCGACGTCTCCTACGCGCCCTTCGCGCCATCCTTCCCCGGCTGGGTCAGTGGGCCCGTGCCCTTGGGCCCAATCGCCCCGGGAGAGTTCATGCCCCGATCCGGGCCCGCCCGCGCGATCGATTGTCTCCCCGCACCCAACAAATGCCTGCCCAACGGGCTGCGCAACCCGTGGGCACCCTACGCCGGGGAGACGTACCAGCCCGCCAGCGTCGCTGTCGCCAATCGGCAGATGCATCAAGCCACCGGCGGCTCGCTCATGCTTGGCGATGGCGGAGGCGGGTCGGTGATCACGCCAAGCCACCTCGTTGGCGCCGGGGCTGCCGGGTCGCTCATTGCCCCCAGTGCGGCGGGGGTTGTCCTCAATAGCACGACGGGGACCAGAATCGCGGGCGGCCTGGGTGGACTCCGAGAGGATGACGGGTGGAACGGCTCGGCGGGGCGAGACCACCGTGGTGTGGAACCGGATTTGATGTCGACGTCAGGCGCCCTAGGACCGATCGCGTCCAGCGCGAGCTGGATGACTTGGTCGTCGCCGGCAAACCATGTCCCCCTGTCACGCGCGCGGTACAACCCGCCGAGCCCGTTAGTGCTTGCCCAGTCGTCGCCGAGGATCCTTCCAGGCGGCTACGGCCAGCCCGCTGAATCTGTGTCGTTCGTCCGGCCACGACGCCACTGCATCCGGCCCGCCATGTTCGCCAACGGATTGGGCAACGGCACTGGGAATGGGACTCAGATCGAGTGTCCCGAATGCACGCCCCGCACGAGGTTCGCCGCTCCGGCGGGAGGTGCAGAGAGCCCGTACCGCAAGGTCGCGCAAGTTGGGCATGGTTCGCCGGCGAGGGGATCTCCGTTGAGGGGGGAGAGGGAGTTGCCGCTCAACCGCAAAGTCAGTTTGAAGAGTCACAGATCGGGAGGCACACCGCCGTCGAGGCGTTGCAGCGAGTGCTCGGGGACGCAAGACGGGTGACGTTGTGTAGCATTGATTTGATATTCCGTGAGTCCGATCAGTATGTCCCACGCGTCCTGTGAACATAGTTCGGTGATGTGCCGTTTCATCAGTTGTTATATGCAGTATGTGTACATGTGCCCATCTGTCGTGCTGTCATCACATCAACCAGAGCGCCGTTCAGATTTGCCCGCCGTCCAGCATTTAGAATACCCGCTGCTGGCGAGCGAGCTCAAAGGGGTCCACCGCGGTGTTCAGTTTCCTCTGATAGTCGTCCCTGGGCCTCAGCTGGGGTTCTACGCCGTGCGCGCTGGGCATACCTGAAGTTCGCCTTCATCGTCTCCAGTCTATTGTTCGTGCGCTCCACCTGCGCAGCCAGCGTCTCGATGTACCGCTGATGGTTCTGTATCGTCTGCGAGATGACTGTCTATCAGCGCTCCGATCATTGCATGGGACGTCGCTTGCTCACCTTCCGGCGAAGGCCGCTCCGTGCTGGACGCAAGCGACTCAAGCGCGTTTCGCAATTGCTTCCAGTCAGCAGCTGTTCAGTATGCTCCATCTTCGGTATGACTCACCGCGATCGTCTCCTTGTACTTTGTTACTCGCTCCTGCATCTCCTTCGCAGCCTTGACGAAGATCCTGCTCGTCAGTGCCTGCTCGCACGCCACAACGTTCACACTCACTCTTGCGAGAAGTTGTGGTAACTCGTCCGTCCGCCCTTGTTCTCTCCCCGCTGGTTGTTCACCACGTCCGCGACGACTTTGAGGTCCTTCTCGGCCTCTTTGACGCGTTGATCGTGGATGATGATCGTTTTAGCGAGGTTATGGAAGGTATGATCCAGCGCAGAGCATTCCTGATCGTCAGCCGCCGCTACCTGCCCCGCAATGCGACCTCGGGCGGAACCTCGACTCACGCTTTGCGCCGCACGGATATCCGCTGAAACTTGGTACAACGCCCCCGTAAGCTGCGTCCGTTCCCGCACGCGCTTGCCCTCCTTCCGTTTGGCCTCCATGTGCGATCTGGAATCAGCCCAACCAAGCTATTGCCTTGACCGACGCACTGCAGATTGCTCAACGAAGTCTGCACGTTGGCCGGGATATCCTGGAACCGCGTCGTGCCCGTGATCTGTTGGTTCGCCGGCTGCGCGACCGCCTGCTGCTGGTTCCCAAACAGATTGCTACTGGGCTGGGCGGCGAGTGTCGACTGCGCACCGAACAGGCTCGATCCGACCTGTTGCTGCTGCTGAGGCTGCTGCGTTTGCGACTGGCCAAACAGCGAAGACGTGCCCTGAGCGGGCTGACTCGTCGATTGTCCGCCGAAGAGCGATGTTGAGCCGGTAGCCGGCTGCGTCTGGGCTTGATTTGGCTGTCCGAATCCGCCAAACAGGCTCCCCGTACCCGTCGTCCCCGTCTGGCCCGCCCCGGGAGTAGCGGGCTTGGGCCCAAACAGGCCTCCTCCTCCTCCAAACAGGCTCGATCCAGCCGGCTGTTGCGCTTGTGGTTGTTGCGGCTGAGATTGCCCGAGACCGCCGAACAGACCTCCCGTTGCCGGCTGCGACGGTTGCTGCTGGTTCAGGTTCTGTCCCAGACCCCCGAACAAGCTCCCACCAGCAGCAGGTTGCTGCTGCGTCGAGCTCTGACCCAGTCCGCCAAACAAGCTCCCGGACGCCGCGGGCTGACCCGGTGGTTGTCCCTGCGTTTGGTTCTGAGTTTGGTTCTGATTCGACTGTCCGAAACCACCGAACAGGCTCCCGCCGGTTGCGCTGCTTCCGATGACGCCGGTCGTTCCTGCGGCGGGCTGGGTCGACGATGAACCGAAACTGAAAGACGGGGTGGGGTTGGTTGTTGGTGCAGCGCCCGTGATGTTAATAGATGGATTTGCGGGCGCGGCCGGCTTAGCTCCGAAGCTGCCAAACCTACTGTCAGTTGGGTGCAGAAGCTGGTGTGTGCCGTACTCACATGATGAGTGCGGCAAGAGGTAGAGTAGATTGAAGGTGAAATCAAGAGGAATGGGCTCCAGCTGAAGTTGCCCGTAGTATTCGCACACCTATCTCAGGAAGCTCCTTGAGTCACGTGGTGGCGCGCCTAATCCGGGGTTGTTATTGATTTGCCACCCGATTGGGTGCGATACACGATAATCATCCACTCAACCGAACCTGTGGATAACCTTCATCCGCGTCCTCGTCCTCGCACACCCCAGGCTTCGTCTCGAAGGCCGCAACGAAACAGGCCGTAGACGCTCAGCGCACCGTCGGCCATCAAGAGGAGTAAAAATAATCGAAAACAAAGGAGCCCACAGCCATGTCGTCGGACCTAGACCAGTGCGTCACTTTTCATCCTCTTCGGCCCCCGAGGCTAGTTGGCGACTGAAGCTGAATCGGCAGACAAATAGAACAGCTGAAGCGGTGTGAGATCATCCCGGAGGCATCGGTGAAAGACCTGTGTATCAAGGCCAAGGAGATCTTGATGGAGGAGGCGAATGTGCAATACGTCGACAGTCCCGTCACGGTGAGTGCCATCGGTTCGCTATCACTGTTGCCTGGCACTTATCAATACCCGGGAGATGGACCGTTACTGAGGGCAGATATGCGGTGATATACATGGTCAATTCTTCGACCTGATGGAGCTGTTCAAGATCGGCGGCTTTTGTCCAGAGACAAACTACGTCTTCATGGGTGAGTTCAGCTCCCCACGCCGCGCCCCTTTCATCCTCTCCCTGGACCTGGACCGACTTCGAAGCGCCACCGCTGCAGTCAATGATGACACTACACTGACGCGCAGGCGACTTTGTCGACCGCGGCTTCTACTCTGTCGAGACATTCCTACTCCTTTTGCTCCTCAAAGTGCGATACCCCGACCGGATCACCCTCATCCGCGGCAACCACGAGTCACGGCAGATCACGCAAGTGTATGGGTTCTACGACGAGTGCCAGCGCAAATACGGAAGCAGCAACGTGTGGAGGTATTGCTGCGAGGTGTTCGATTACTTGAGCTTGGGCGCGGTGGTGGATGGACGGGTGTTTTGTGTACATGGTGGACTGAGTCCGCAGGTCGCGCGGCTGGACCAAGTGAGTCCGGCTGGACCTTTTGCGCGAGGCTTCACCTCGCACAGCGGAAGGGCAGAAGATGTTCCGGGGCTGACTGTAGATACGCATGATCGACCGACGGCAGGAAGTACCCCACGAGGGACCGATGTGCGACCTGCTGTGGTCAGATCCAGATGGTCAGCTTGCATGTCAGGGCATGTTTGTCGAAGCTGACGATCAGAGATCACTGGATGGGGGATGTCGCCGCGCGGAGCAGGTTTCTTGTTTGGCAATGACGTCGTCGAGCAGTTCAACCACAACAACGACATCGAGTTGATTGCGCGGGCACATCAGCTCGTCATGGAGGGCTACAAGGTGGGTTGTCGTGTCCTCTCGGTATACCGAAACCGAAGACTGACGGATAGCTCATGTTCGACCGCAAAATCGTGACTGTCTGGTCGGCACCTAACTATTGCTACCGGTGCGGGAACGTCGCGAGCATATTAGAGCTAGATGAAGATTTGCGGCAGGAGTACAAGGCAGGTCGCTCGACGTCCGATGAGCGGATCGTCGTCGCTGACGGACAGGTCTTCGACTGCGCACCGACAGATGCCCGGTCGATACCCCAGAAACGGCCACTCATGTATGAGTACTTCTTATAATCGGCATTGCACGGCTGTGCGTCAAAGCGAAGAAACGGCGCGGCAATCAGCATCCAGCATCAAAGCAAGTTACGTTCATGTGGATCCTCATAGCTTGCCTTGGCGAGATCGCCCAAAGGTTTCAGTCACTTGTATAGTAGATCATGCAGCATGGTCATGCCAATGTTGGTGCTGTCGAGCGTTGCTCTGAGGGTTCCTTCTGGTCATTTGAATGGCAAGTCGGTAACGGTGTTGATACATGTCCAGAGTACAACATCGACTCCTTGCCGGCAGACGTCCACGACACGCGGATGGAGCCTGTCCGCGTCAAGCCTTGAACAGATGCACTTCCTGGTCCCATGCGCAACTCGCCAGCAGTCCCTCGTCGAACAACGCCCACGCCGTGCCCATGATGAACTCGGTGTGCTGGTCGTGGACGGTCCGCGGGGCCGCGACCCCCATCTGCCATCTGCCATCAGCGCTGGACGAGCCTCGAGTGATCCAGCCCGTCTTTCACCGCAAGAAGGACCATTGTACCACCCACATTCTGCAGGTTATATCGTACGACGTCGAAGCAAGCACATCCCGCGAATGAGGCGACCACCTGCCATCAGTTCAGCTCGTGCCGTCTTCGTGTCGTCGGCAGGGGACACGGGAATGAGATGGGCGGTACGTACGCAACCTTCCGCGCTGCCAGCCGATGTCCCCTAAACTCCTGTACGACCCGTCCCGCCCCACGCGTATCCCACACCCTCAACACCCCGTCCTTTCCTGCCGTCGCGAGCACGCCGGTCTCGTACTTGTTCCAATCGAGGTCGAGGACGTCCGATCCATCCGCAGTGGCTTTTATGCTCGTCACGGCCCGTGAAGGAGAACGAGTGTCGAAAATGTTCAGGTGCCCGTCTGCGCCGCATGTCGCGAGCAGGCCCGGATGGTTGGGCGAGAAGGCGGCTTTGAAGATCTGGGAGGGGTGCGCGGGGATCGTTAGGAGGGACGTTGCGCGCGGCGTCGTCCACTGGGGTGAGCGAAGGG
>JAHXHD010001080.1:0-13520 GCA_019857685.1 Papiliotrema terrestris | reverse complement strand
CCCATCCACCTTCCCCCATAAACACCTGCATCTCCCTTGCAATCGTCCCGCAACGATATCAAGGCGTGATAAGAGTGATCCTTGTCTCCTCCCGACGCTCACGCATTCGTTTGGACCTCGGTCGGACGGCTGTCGAACCGTGCATTAGTCAGAAATGTATGTGTCCGACTCGTCTTAGACGAAGAAGACTGCCGTGCTGACACAAAGGTCGAACAAGATCGTTGTTTGTCCTCACAACCACGCTGCATAGACCTGCTGCTGACCATCGCTTCTGCCCTACTGACACTTCCCCTTATCCGTTCACTGCACTTAATACTGCTGTTTTGTCTTCGGCGCGTTCCCTCCACAGCCTCAGGTGTACCGGACGATCATCGACGATGTGATCGCCTCGGTCACGCCCGATTTCGACGAGTACGGCTTGGATGAGGAAGTCTTGCAGACCCTACAAGCTGTACGTTCGCTTCACCTCCAGCCTCCTCTGCTTCAGCTAGCCCGATCCCGTGCCTGTAATTGACCAGTAGAGATGGGAAGCCCGGCTCCTCGAGACGAGAGTGGCCGATTTCGCTAGGGCGCCAAACGCCAACACCGACGTGGACGAGGGCGATGTCGATCCGAACCTGAACGCCATAGCAGCCGCAAATAACCACCCTCTCCCCTCCACCCACCTCTCTGCTTCCGGTTCCTCCTCCGCCCCTCAACCCGCATACGGCCTGTCCTTTCCCGCACCGGGTCACGGCCTCGCGCTACCAGGACAGCTCATGGGAATGCCGCAGCAGTTTGACCATCTGAGCTTGCCGGGCATGCCGAATATGGCTGGAGGGAGCGGGGCAGCAAACGGGTCGAGGGCGTATGACGGGACGTCGATCAAGCAAGATCCGGACGATCTGCTTAGGTTACGTGGGGGCGCCGTGAGCGTCTTGAACAGCATCTGTTCGAATAAGCTGACGCTCTAGGGAGAGGACGAGAAGCCGTATGTCAAGCCTGAGCCGAATGCGGCGGGCCTGTTACCGGGAGATGAGGTCATAGATTCGGATTTGGACGACAGCGACGACGAGTTGAAAGATGATGGTGACGAGGAAGAAGGGGATGTCGATATTGTGTTCTGCGTGTACGACAAGGTCAGCTGCGAAAAGTGGAAATTTGACGAATCAGCTGACAATCAGGTGCAAAGAGTCAAGAACAAGTGGAAGACGACTTTCAAGGACGGCATGATCCACATCAACGGCCGAGATTACCTCTTCGCCAAGTGCACAGGGTCAGTCCCGGCCTTCTCCTCGTGCTCGGCACAGCTGACTGGCAGGGAGTTTGAGTGGTAATCGTCCCGACTGTCCACCCCTTTTCCCGGACATAACGACGTCCTCTGCTTGCGCTTCCACTTCGGACCTGTCCGTGGGCGAAATGCCCAACGATCTCCATCTCGTGACTCGCACATCCCCAATAACCTCATGCGCGCCGGTATTGCGGCCAACCTCATCACGCTCGACAGATACGACCAGCGAAACCTATCTCACTTGACTTCGCTTCACTCATCGCATTGAAACCCTACACAACGCTTCTCCGTACACGACATGTCCAGACTTCATGCATTGTATCCCAGTATCCTACTCGGCGTCCTGGTGGTCGGTCCAACGCGCCATGTGTCCATCTGCTGATGCAGGTTCCGGCGAGACCCTTCCGGGAACCGCGAGACATAGTCCATGCACTGCATACTATCCATCAATTCATCGTGTCTCATCGAAGTATTGAAGCCGAGATCAGTTGTACAAGTACGAGAAATGGAAATCTGGTAGGAAGAGCGAACGGAACGAATCGAAAGCGGACACACGCGCCACCCTGTTTACATGGCCTCCTCTGCTCGCAAAAACCCCTGTCAGCTGACTCAGCAGCAGCCTCCCTTCTTCGCCTGTTGAGCGTCGCCGAGGTTGACTTGCTCGCCCGCAGCACGTCGTCCGCCCGCGGCCTGCGCGGCCGGCTTGGGTGCGGGCGACTCGATCGGGATCGTCTTGGCGATCTCCGTGAACAGCTCGGACACGTTCGCGCCAGTCTGGCCGTCAGTTCCTTCTCCTGAACATGACCTCGAAAACTGACCTTGGCGGATGCCTCGAAGAAAAGCAAGTTGGACTCCTTGGCGTATGTCTCCGCCTCTTCTCTCAGCACCTGCCGCGCGTCTTCGTCGTCGGCCAAAGTTGGAGAGGTAGGCGGTGCGGTCTCCTCATTCTCCTCGGCGTCGGCTTCGGCATCGGTCTCCTCGCTCTCGGTCGGTTTCGCTGGTGCAGCAGCCTTTGCCGGCGAGTCAGAGACCAAGTCGAGCTGCTCGTTAGCTGTGTCATGACCGAAAGCATACGCGAGCTCACCTTGTTGCCCACAAGACAGATGACGATGTTCGGGTTCGCCTGCCTCTGCAGCTCCTTCACCCAAGCTTTTGCCTTCTCGAGCGAGGCCTGCGACTTCAGCTGCGTCACTTCCGGAGAGGTGCAGGGCAGCTCACAGCTTTGGTGATGTCGTATACGACAACCGCAGCAGCAGCATTGCGGTAATACATGGGAGCAAGGGAGTGGAACTGATGTCAGGTCCTGCGGGGCCATGGAGCATGACCGTTATCGCTCACTCGTTCTTGACCTGCCGTGTCCCTGATCGTAAGCGTTCTGCTTTAGTACTAGTAGTCCGGTCCACGTACCAGATCTCAAATTTGACCACCCGGTTCTCTAGTCTGCATTCTGCTCGTCAGCAGTTGTCAACAAGGATTCTCGCGTCGAAACCCTGGTTGGGTGAAGCGCATTATCGGCTGCGTTCTCTCCAGTGACCGAGATTTCGGCGCCAGCACCAATCGTGCTTCGTGCGATGTCCAACTCCTTCGTTGGTCTCCATGCCCGATTCAGGCCCGGCACTCACTTTGAGTCAAGAACGCCGCGCCAATGGTGGGCGATGTGTTCTCGTTGAAGTCGTTGGAGCAAAACCGGAGAACAAGGGATGATTTCCCTACAGCCGCCTCTCCTGCATCATCAGCATGTGCCCATGATCTCGCACAAGCTGGCCCGAGATGAACGCGCGAAGAGCATTTGGTATCGCCAAAGACATGCTCGCTGATCCACCTTCGGCGATACCGGCTCAAGCCTGGCCAACAAACGGTGTGACACCATCTCAACCTCGGACGTCTTCCCATTGTCCTTGCATCCGCACGGTATCGCCCATGACCTCCGCTCTCAGAACGCCTTCTGCTGTGCAAGCGATAACGGGACATACAGGGAGAATATCATCGAGTGATCCACTGCAACTCACCCAGAAGAACCAGCTTGACCTGGACGGCCTTGACGTTTGCCTCCTCGGCGGCCATGATGCGATGACGATAGAGTGGGGTATGCGGGAGCTGTGCTATTCAATTCGTCCCTTTTCTTCAGATGATCGGTTCAGTGAGCGGTCGCAGACGGTTGTGCCGAGTCGGATGGTGACACGAGTACAGCAGTAGACAGACTGATGCGTATTCGAAGGACGACAGGGGGCAGTATGAAGCGATAGAGGACCGGAAATGACTGCGAATGTCTCTCCCTCGCGCTCGTCCCGCGCCGCGCCTCGACAGGGTCGCCGCCGCCGCCGCCGCCGCCACCCGACATTACAAGGAGGGACGATTTAAGGCTATCCCATCGCACATCGCTCGACTGCTTGGCCACGCCAGGCATGCAACCAGGCATGCACTCTGCATCGTGTGGAACGCTCAGCGAAACACCATGGCCGCATCGCACACACCACTCATGCACGTCAACTTGTCGAATATGCAGAAGGTCAACTACAAATTCCTATGTGCGGGCAGGGGGTGGGTGGTTGGTGAATGAGGGTAAGGGCGTATTTTTCATTTTCGGGGGGTTTAGAGACCCATAACAAGTCTCCCTCCATCGTCATGGTGGTTGCGAGAAGCACACCACTTAGGCGCCAAGGGCCGGGAAGGCCTTCTCGTCCGAGATGTTGGCGGCGGAGGCGGTGGATCGGGCGTTGGTGTTGCCGCCGAAGGCACCTCGTCCAGCTCCGCCTCGGGGAGCGCCTCGTCCTCGGCCCTCGCCTCGTCCTCGTCCACCACCTCGTCCGCCTCGCTCCGGTCGGTCCTGTCGGGGGGGTCGGGAGCCAGCCGGCTGGGCGAACTGTCCGTCGACCTCGATGTAGACCTTCTCCTTCTTGGCGGCCTTGGTCTTGGCAGCGGTGGCCTTCTCCTGCAGGTCAGCGCCGTCTCGCCACAACATCAGTCGAGCTCGACGCACCTTGCCGGAGAAGAAGTCGTCAATGCCCTCTCGGACAAAGGCCTTGCCCTCGACGGTGTCGGCGTTGACCTGTCGGGCCTCCTTCTTGCCGAAAGCGAAAGCCTGGGCGGCCTTCTCGGCCAGGAAGTCGTCGTACGACTTCTGCACCTCCTCGGGCTCCTCGGGGGTCTCCTCGGCGGCCTCGACGGGGGCGGCGTCCTCAGCGGCGGGCGTGCCGGGGGCAACCTCCTCGGCCTGGGCGTCCTTCTCGCCCTGGACCTCGGCTGGCGATCAGCTTAACCCTCGCATGATACACGCGTCCCAACGCACCGGTCAGCTCAGCGGTGCCCTCGTTGGAGCCCCATCCTTGGTCGACCTTCTTCTGGCTGTCCGGGTTGGCTCCGCTTCGTCGCTCGAACTGCCTTCGCTCGCCTCCGAAAGCGGGCGTCCTGGGGGTTCGCGAAGCACCGCCTCGGGCCTTGTGGCCGCCCGAGGTCAGCTCAGGTCGGTCCGCTCGGGGTCCCTTGGTGTGCTTGTCAGGGCCGTGGTGGGCTCGCTTGGGGGCCGCTGCTGTCAGCACGATCCCATGCCACGCACTCGGCCCACTCACGAACTCGCTCCTTCTCGAAGCCGCCGGCACCCTCGAGGCCCTCAGTGGTTCCGCTGGCCGGGTCGGGGCCAGTGTTCCTGGGGCCCTTGTCCTCGGCACCTCGGTAGACGTTCCTCGGTCCGCCTCGCGACGGGTATCGTCCGCCTCGGGCACCACCTCGAGCGCCCGCACCAGCAGCTCCGGGGACGTTTCGCTGGACGGTTCCCTCAGCGGCGTTCGGGACCTTCTTAGCGCCGGCAGCGGAAGCAGCGGCCGGAGTGGTCTTGGCGGGAGCGGGAGCGGGCGACGAGTCGTCGCCGTCTGGACGTGAGTTCATCGTCTTCATACAGTGGTCGAGCCGACCCGGCCGGCCATAACGTCAAGTAACGCACCACCGAGGAGGTCGAACGGGTTTTTCGAGACAACCGACATGGTACGGTCGCTCCTTGCTGCTTTGCAGTCTAGCTGTTGGGCGGAAAAAGCCGTCGTAGATGGGCGGAGCAAGGTGTAAGCGCAAGGGTTGGATTATGGCGTATGACGTTGTCGCAGCGTCCCCAATTCCAGCAGTGTCCAGCAGGTGTTTCCAGAGCAGTAGCAAGGTGCGATGAGGGATAGTCACGGGCGGGTTGGAGGGTAGAAAAAGTCGGCCGAGTCGTAAAAGAGCACACAGGTCAGCAAAACGTCTCCCTCTTCTGCAGCTACGTTCGTGGGATGCACGCACCTAATGAGCTACTTGAGATTAACGACGTGTAAAGTCGTCGAAAGAGATGTCTCTTGGAGTTGTGTGGGGTAGAAAAGGTGGGATATGCCGTTGGCACGAAGCAGTGAGCGAGCGAGCGAGCGAACGGTGCCGGGTGGGCGGTCGCGGGCGGGCGTCAGCGAGCGAGGAGGCGAGTGCAGCCAGCGGGGGTGCGAGTGCGAGTGCGAGTGCGAGTGCGAGCGGTCAGCAGCCAGCGCCCACCGCAGCGGTGCACGAGTCAGCCTGCCTGCCCTGCCGTGTGCATCCAGCCAGCAGCAGACGCCGTGCCAGGTACGCACTGCAGGCAGCCAGCCAGGCAGTCAGACGCTCGACCCGCCCTAGACCCACAGCGTCACCCGCCCAGAAATCTCGTGCCACACCCCGTCGACCCAATTTCGAAATGTGGCAGCGAGCTAATCCCGACCCATAAACCCGAATCGACCCGCTCAATGTGGCATGTGTGTATTATCTGATTGTGCGCGTAGCATGCATCGGTCTAATTGGAATGGGGGTCCACGGCTCCAAGATGGGTATATGTGTATGTGATCAGGCGTCTCCCTCCGATGTATACTCCTCGCGTCCGCGCGTACTTCTGATTACTGTTGTCCTCTTCAGCAATGTTCCCACCGCCGCATCTAGCAGTCGACGTGGGGGACGAATTCTCGCCACGACTGTGAGGTCAGCACTGGCCGATGATATCGCACAAGCAACACACCTTGACCTCGGGCGGGTTGGTGCCCTCGACGTAAGGCAGCGGGCTCTGGTGGAACTTCTTCTGCAATGTCTCGGTGAACAGCACAGCAAGCTTGGCGTTGTTGATGAGCTGGGCAATCAGCTGGTAATCACGTTTGCAAGTCTCGCGCCACTCACCGGGATACCGAAGTCGACGGCTGCTCGCCTAGACGCGTAGTCCGGGTCGTTGACCGTCGGCGCCCTCGACCTAGAGATGTTGATCACCGACGTGATCTCATTCTCCTCCAGGACCTCTCGGAGCTTTCGCTTGTCCTTGACGGGGACGTGAATACGCTTGATCTCAACGTGCTGCTGCGCGTTGATGTGGCTCTCGACCTCGGCGGCTGGCGGTTAGCGTCTGTGTGCTGTGAGGCTGCCCATCGGGCGACTCACAGTGAGTGTACAGCTTGAAGCCAAGGTTGCTCAAGTTCTTGGCAACCTCGATCATCTCCGGTCGGTTGATATCACCGCCAATGAGGAAGCCCGAGTTCGGTCGCGGAAGCTTCATTCCGTTGACACTGAGCAGGGCAGTCCAGTACGCCTCGTGGATATCCTTTCCGAAGGCCGCGACTTCTCCCGTCGACGCCATTTCGACGCCCCTGCGAGTTAGCTTCACCCTCTAGAGATCTTCCCGTCAAAACACCCACAGGAATGGGTCGGCACCGGGCAATCGGGTCCACGAAAACTGCGGCACCTTGATCGCGACGTAGTCCCTCTTCTCCTTCATCAAGTCGACTGGCGCGGGCACATCAACACCCATGATAGCGGCCGAGGCGACGTCGATGAAGTTTGTGCCGAGAACCTTAGACACGAAGGGGAACGATCGAGACGCTCGCAGGTTGCACTCGATGACCTTGAGCTCGGCCTCCTGACCGTCCGTGGGCGGCTTTCGGATGATCTGCATGTTGAACGGACCGGAGATGTCGAAGGCCTTGCCGACCTTGACGGCGATCTCCTTCAGGCGGTCGAGGTCGGACTCGGGCAGGGAGAACGGTGGGAGGACGAGCGTGGCGTCACCAGAGTGGACACCAGCGTTCTCGACGTGCTCGGAAACGGCGTGCACGAGGAGCTGACCCTTGTGCGCGACAGCGTCAATGTCGATCTCCTGAGCGTTGTCGATGAACTGGGAAATGACGACCGGGTGAAGCGGCGAGACGTTGGCGGCGGCAGACAGGTTGTGCTGCAGCTGCGACTCGTCGTACACGACGTTCATTGCCGCTCCAGAGAGGACGTAGGACGGTCGGATCAGGACGGGGTAGCTACCATCAGCGCCGCCGTGCAAGAACGGTGGTTACCACTCACCCAACCTTGTTGGCGAACTCCTTGGCCGACTCCAAGCTCGTCGCCTCGGTCCAGGCCGGCTGGTCAACGCCAACCGAGTCCAGGATAGACGAGAACTTGTGCCTGTCCTCGGCGTTGTCGATCTGCTCGGGATCGGTACCGAGAACGTTCACACCCGACTTCTTCAGTCGGAGGGCGATGTTCTGCGGCAGCTGTCCACCGACGGAGACGACGACACCCTGAGCCGCCTCGAGCTCGTAAATGTCCATGACTCGCTCCCATCCAAGCTCCTCGAAGTACAGTCGGTCCGCCTCGTCGAAGTCGGTCGAGACAGTCTCGGGGTTGTAGTTGATCATAATGGTCTTCTTGCCGAGCGCTCGGATAGCTCGCGAGCAGGTTACGGCACACCAGTCGAACTCGACCGAAGATCCAATTCGGTACACGCCCGATCCGAGAACCATCGTGCCGTTCTCGTCGAATTCGATGTCGTGCGTCGTGGCGTTGTACGTGGTGTAGAGGTAGTTGGTGTAGGCCGGGAACTCGGCGGCGAGGGTGTCAATTCGCTTCACGAAGGGAGTGACGCCGAACGACTTTCGGGCGGCTCGCACCTGAAGTCAGAATTGATTTGGCAACGATCACCTCGCAGCTCACCTCGTCCTCGGTCTTGCCGGACAGCTGGGCAATGTGCAAGTCGGAGAAACCGGTCCTCTTAGCCGTCCTGATGAGCGCCTCGTCCCACTGCTCGAACGGCGTCGTTTGGATCTGCTTGTACACCTCGACGATGTTCTCCAGCTTGTACAGGAACCATCGATCGATCTTGGTCAGGTCATGCAGCTTCTCCACGTCGTAGCCGAGGTTCAGCATCGCGTGAGCGATGGCGAACAGCCGCCTGTCGTTGTTCTCCGTCAGGGCGGTGTGCATGTCTTCCGGCTTCCAGTAAGCGTCGAATCCGGTGAAGTTGGGGTCGACCTGTCGGATGGCCTTCTGCAGCGACTCCTCGAAGGTTCGTCCGATGGCCATGACTTCACCGACCGACTTCATGGCGGAGCCGACGTTTCGCTCAACGTGCTGGAACTTGGCCAAGTCCCACTTGGGGATCTTGGTGACAATGTAGTCGAGAGAGGGCTCGAAGCACGCCGTGGTAGTCTTGGTAACGGCGTTCGGGAGCTCGGGCAAGGTGTGGCCGAGAGCGATCTTGGCGGCGGTGTACGCGAGCGGGTATCCGGTAGCCTTGGAGGCGAGGGCGCTAGGCGTGAGCAGAAAGTACTGGAGCGTGATGCCGTGGACTCACGAGGATCGCGACAGACGAGCGTTCATCTCAATGACTCGGTAGTCTCGGCTGTAGGGGTCCAAGGCGTATTGCACCTGGAAGTGAGCTTCCACGGCATGACCTTGGCTGAGCAGCTCACGTTGCACTCTCCAACAACACCGACGTGTCGCACAATTTTGATGGCAGCAGATCGGAGCATGTGGTACTCGTCGTCCGTCAACGTCTGCGAAGGAGCAACGACGATCGAGTCTCCGGTATGTGTTCCGAGGGGGTCAAAGTTCTCCATGTTGCAGCAGATGATGACGTTCTACGATCAGCAATGTCCCCCCTTTGGGCGTCCTGTCCACTCACGTCCGCGGCGTCTCGGACCACCTCGTACTCGACCTCCTTCCAGCCCTTCAGCGACTTCTCGATCAAGACCTGCGGGGAGAGCGAGAGCGACTTGGCCGCCAAGTTTCGGAGCTCCTCCTCATCGTGGGCAAAACCGGAGCCAAGACCTCCGAGCGAGAAGGCCGAACGGAGAATGATGGGGTAGCCAATCTCCTTGGCGGCGTCAAGCGCAGCCTGGATGGTCGACACGGCGGTGGACTGAGCGGCAGGGATCTCGATTTCTGCCGTTAGCCTTGCTGTCCGCCGGCGGGATCACGGCGGATGCAACTCACCGTTCAGCGCTTGAACGAAGAGGTCTCGGTCCTCGGACACCTCGAGCGTCCTGATCTGCGTACCCAGCACCTGCACGCCCAATCGCTCGAGCACACCCATCTTGTCCAGCTGGATACCGACGTTCAAGGCCGACTGTCCACCGAACGTCAACAAGATACCGTCCGGGCGCTCCTTCTCCAGCACGTAGGCGACATAGTCGGCGGTGACGGGCAAGAAGTAGATCTGCGAGGCGAGGTGGTGCGAGGTCTGGATGGTAGCGATGTTGGGGTTGATGAGGATCGTGTCGATGTTGCTCTCTCGGAGGGCCTTGATAGCTTGCGAACCTGGGTGTGAGCCTCTCGGCGTCTAGTGCGCTTCGGGCGCTGCGATAGCACAAGCGATGATGATGAAGCATAACGTATGGTATGGAGGTGGTGATTAGATAGGTGGTGGGGGACCTACCAGAGTAGTCGAACTCTCCGGCTTGTCCGATACTCAGTCCTCCACTACCAACAACCAAGACCTTCTTCACATCCGGCTTGGTGAGCTTGGGCAAAACTTTTGCCGATATCCTCCTGGCGAGCTCGGAGGGCGAGTTGAGCGTCGGCTCATCCGTCGGCCCATACGATCCGACAGCGGGAGCAGCAACGGCATATGACCTTCGTCCGACAGTCGGGGCGACCCGGGCCCGGGGGATGGTCGTGAAGGTTCGTCGGGAGAGGGTTGGTCGGATCGTTCGGAGCATGTTGGGCGTTTGTCGACTTTTGGTTGTGAGGCTTATATAGGGGTGTGAGGTGTCGAGGGTCTCACCACGCCGTTTCGGCTATGGGTTCGGGGCCAATGAGGCGAGAGGTTGTCAAGGAGGAGTGGTAAGGAGGAGGGGTCGAATGAAAGGGCGGGTGCGTTGGGTGTAAATTGACTTTTTTATGAGATAGCGTCTGTTGGCTGCTTCGGCCGCTTGAGTGCTTATCTTGACTCGATTGCACTCAAAACCCTGGCACGGAATCAATTTCACTAGGCAAACGAGACGCGTCCGGCGAATCACATTACACGTCATGGGTAGTCACCCCCATGATACTCCAACAAGTTGAGAGTGTATACAGCGCCCGTGTAGCGATCTGTATGCATGCTGGCTCGCCATTACGCGACGTGAAGCGGCTGCATGCAGTCGGAAAGAGCACAGACACATTCATGAGTTGGCCGCGTTGTCCAAAAAATCACGCTGCAACTCGACGCGAGGCAACAGGCCTTCACCCGCAAGCCCAGCGGGAGCAAGCTCCCATGCCGGTATTATGCAATGTCACATAAACATTTGGTTCGAGCGCCAAACGCGGTGACTCGGATCTTCTGGCACGACGCAGAGAGCTGGGCATCACTCTGCATTCTTGACCGGGGCAGCGCAGCTTGGCAGCTGTTCTTGCCACTCGGTCGCCACTCAGACCTGGTAGGAGGTGACGAGCAAGTCGAGTAGTTACAAGAGCGATTTTGACCTTGAGAGGTAGATTCGAGCGGGGCCGAGGAGTTCATTTACCCATCTGGTCTGGTTTGATACCCGCTGAGACGCTTGCCGTGTGACATGTACGGTACTTTCGATATATGCCGGACAACGGCGTTCGGTCGGAAGGGGAAACATCAAACCTCCACCGGTGTTTCAGATCTGGTTGACCGCAATGTCCACACCGCACTCCATTTCACCTCCTACCCTCAACTTTCGGCCCTGCTCCCCGAACCCGCCATCATGAGTGAACTCGCGCTTGAGGTGCCTTCCGAGCAGCCACTTGACCTGGAGACGCTGGGCACGTTCGACTTTGACCGTGTCCTGTCCGAAAGTACAGCTTGTCGCTGCACTCACCACCGGTGTCGCTGACGAGAGCAGGCACAGTCACTGGATCTGTTTACCTCTATGGTCGACTCGGTGCGCAGCCCGCAATTGTACACATCCAGCGTACACCCCTGACGTCCGACGTTGCCCCGGCGCTCGCGAAAGACGGGCTCGAGTCGCTCAACGTATTTCTCGATAATCGCCCGGTCAGTTCACTTCATTGACTGGATAACATCAGCCAGCTCACAAGCAGTACTTCTCAGCACATGCCTTACTTAAGCGTACCAGGGATTCTGCTCCAGACCTCCAGGTCAAGGTCATCTGGCCTGCGACAGACGTGCACGTGAGGAAGTACTCTGTGCAAGAGCGATTCATGATCACCGAAACGCCGAAGATCTATGAGAAGGCCGTTGTGCCGTACATGAACTCGTTCCCTCCTGAGCGTACTGAATGGTGAGTGGCTGTCGAGACGTGTGGATTCAGAGCGACTCGCGAGTATGAGCTGACGTTCAGGGTGTTCAACATCCTGGACGGCAAGAAGGAGGCCGATAGGATCCTGTTCAGAGACGACGATCCGACAACTGGTTTTATCATTCTTCCCGATCTCAAATGGGATCAGACCTCGGCGAATGCCCTGGTAAGCTGCCCGAAGCGACACGGAATGGCACATAACAGCAGTACTTGACGGCAATCGTTCACACGAAAGAGATCCGCACGCTTCGAGATCTCACCAAAGCGCATGTTCCGCTTCTCAACAATATCCGACAACAGGCGAACAGCGTCGCGGAGCAGAGATTCGGCGTCGAACATGGCAAGCTGCGGATGTTCATCCACTATCAGCCGAGCTACTGTAAATTGTCCTCATGACACCAGCACTGGCCAGTCGCTGAGCCCAGATCACTTTCACGTTCACATCGTTCACATCTACCACGAGGGCTTTGCGGGCATGATGGTCGGACAGGCGCATCTGCTCGACGATGTCATTTCCTTGGTGAGCGTGACGAGGAGCGGATGGAACAGGCTGACGGCCAGCTCGAGCTTTCCCCCGAAGCTCCGGAGTCCTCACTTTTGGCGAAAATGACCTTCACGTATCCCCTCGGAGTGGAGCACAAGCTGCTCCCGCTGATCAAGGCTGTCCAGAAGCCCTAGACCGGCACGAGAGGCGACATCGCGCCGCATGATCACGGCGGATCCCGAGTGGATTTTTCAGAGCCGACGTGCAGGGGGTGGAGGGGGCGGATGTCGAGATGCCTCGAGGGGACGAGATCAGGTTGCGCGCGATCTTTCTGCCAATCCCACCCACACAGTACGGGTCAATGTGAGACGGACATTCTGCACATGATACGCCATGTTGTTACCTTTGGAAAGATCGTAATGCATCATGCGTACAAGTCCGTCTGCTCACTTCACCCTAGAGGCATAATAGTCACCCACTCTCCTCGTTGCCCATTCCAATAGCTCCTTCCCGTGCTTCTCCCGGTGTTCCAGCTTCTCCTCAATCCGGACCTTCTGTACGCCCTTGCTGGCCTCGGCCACCTTCTCGTCGATGACGACCTCGCCCACTCCTTCTGTCAGGAGCTGCGCGAGGTTGACCTCCCCATGCGGCATTTCCACATTCTTGACGATGTCCATCAGACCCAACAGCTCGCCCAGCTCGGCCTTGAGCTGCAGCTCTTCTGGAGATCCCTCTTCTGGCGGGTCGAGAGCCGATAGGCGGTGTAGTTTGACGAGTGATTCACGGGATATGCTCGCTTTTGGGATATCGGGGATAGGTAGCGGGGCGGGCGTGAGCGGGAGACCCAGCTCATCCGTCTCGACGTTGGGCTTCAGCGGATTGTGCGTTGACTTTGGGCGGGTGACGCGGAGAGTGATCGACAGGGCGGACCGGGCGAGAGAGCCCGTCGATGCGCGGTAGGCGGTGAGCATGGTAGCAAGTCAAGCCAAGGTCACGAACGCTTCGTATGACTGTCGGTATGAGCAACGGCGAGGTCGAGGTCGGATGTTGAAATGCAAGAAGCCGGTCAGCGCCAAGTCGCATCCGGACTCTCATCCCACCAAAAGCATCCCATCTTGCATCTGCTATATTCGCTACCCAGACGCAGCCAGGATGGACGCCGGACCGAGCTACACCGTCCTGCGGATCAAGCGAAAAGCGACCGAGCCGCCATTGTCATCCCTGGGTTAGTGCTGACGCACCCACCTAGTCAATCCAACCC
>JAHXHD010001079.1:0-21101 GCA_019857685.1 Papiliotrema terrestris | reverse complement strand
GTCCTTACCTACCCCCCCTCTTCTTGTACATCTACACACCACCATGGCCACTCTCTCCGCTGCCTCTGCCACCAAGGGCGTCGATGCCTCTGCCAGGCAACGAGGCCAGACCGCCGTGGTGAGTCCGTCAAGCTGGCTGACACGTTTACGCCTGTGCTCCCATCTCGGCCCGGTCACGCTCCCTTTGCCTCGCCATGCATACATACACATATGACATCAGCAACACGCACTGACTTGCAGGACTTCAAGTCTGCGACTACCGGTGTCGCTGCCAAGGCGATGCGAAACCAGCTCAACGCCATGGTCGCGGCCTGCAACGACCCGGCGAAGAAAAAGGTGCAGCCCACCCTCGCTCGTTTGATGGCCGGCATCGGGGTGCTGATGCCAGATCTTCGAGGCCGAGATGCAGTCGTTCTTCCTCCTCTTCAACCGATTCTTGACCGAGCGAGCCAAGGGCGAGAAGATGTGAGCCGCGGTGACGAGCTTCGCGATAAAAAGAGCGCTGACAGTAGCGACTGGGAGATGATCCAGCCGCCCAAGCCGGAGCAGGTCCGCAAGTACGAGATCCTCCCCAACGTCGACCCGTCTATCCTCGACAAGCTTGCCGTGCTCAAGCTCAACGGTGGTCTCGGTACGACGATGGGTTGTGTTGGCCCCAAGTCTGTCATCGAGGTCCGGGACAACATGACCTTCTTGGACTTGTCGGTCAGGCAGATTGAGGTGAGTCGGATCTGAATGTTGCTACCGCAGCTGGGGATGCCGCAATGGGGATAGGGAGGAAGCGGGGCGATCAGTGCGATCAGTGCGAGCAATTCCGGCAATGAGGTCCTTGGTGGTGTTACCAGTCCAGAGGGGCGCGTCTGCGGGACCGTAGACGGTGGGGCACGATCAGGCAGATTGGCAGCAGTGATTGGCGCAGTTTCGCAGACAGTAACTCACCCCAGCACCTCAACTCCAAGTACAACGTCAACGTCCCGTTCATCCTCATGAACTCGTTCAACACCAACGAGGACACGGCGCGAATTATCCAGAAGTACCAGAACCACAACATCAACATCCTCACCTTCGAGCAATCGCGATACCCGCGAGTGGACAAGGAGTCGCTCCTCCCCTGCCCCACCTCGGCCGAGAGCGAGAAGTCCAACTGGTACCCGCCAGGACACGGAGACATCTTCGACGCCCTCACGTGCGTTGAGCTATTGGTGATCATCTAGTCCGGGCTCGGCTGACGGCAGCAACTCGGGCCTGCTTGACAAGCTCATCGCCGCCGGCAAGGAGTACATCTTCATCTCGAACGTCGACAATTTGGGTGCCGTCGTTGACCTAAACATCATGCAGACGATGATCGACTCGCAGGCCGAGTACGTCATGGAGGTCACGGACAAGACCAAGGCGGACATCAAGGGTGGAACGATCATTGACTACGACGGAAAGGTCCGATTGCTCGAGGTTGCGCAGGTGCCCAAGGACCACCTTGACGAGTTCTGCTCCACCAGGAAGTTCAAGGTGAGTATTTTCGCTTTCGCAGGCTTACCTACTGCGCGAGCGTCGCTGATGGTAGATCTTCAACACCAACAACATCTGTGCGTTTCGTGTACCTCGCTCTGCGGGACACCCGCTGACGCCCAGGGTGCAACCTGAAGGCCATCAAGCGGGTCATGGACGAGGATGTTCTTAACATGGAGATCATCGTCAACAACAAGGTCACCGACAACGGCCAAGCGGTCATCCAGCTCGAGACTGGTGAGTTGGACTTGCCCTGAGCCTGACGAAGACGTGCTCACACGCAGCCATCGGTGCCGCCATCAAGCACTTCGACAGCGCCATCGGTATCAACGTCCCACGATCTCGTTTCTTGCCCGTCAAGTCCTGCTCGTGAGTTGATACTCCTAAAGAGAGTGGAGCGCAGGCCTCGATGGAGAAAGCAGGGCTCTAGGCGAATCCGTCGTGATTAGGAGCTGACCAACAGCGACCTGCTCCTCATCAAGTCGAAGCTTTACAACCTGGAGCACGGTGTGCTGAGCATGGACAAGAGCCGAGAGTTCGGTGGAACGCCCGTTGTCAAGCTCGGAGACCAGTTCAAGAAGGTTGCCGTGAGTTGCATGCTTCGACAGGTATGGGTTTGATCCGCTTACGGGCAGAACTTCGAGAAGCGATTCAAGTCGATCCCCAACATCACCGAGCTCGACCACTTGACCGTTTCCGGAGACGTGTGGTTCGGCAAGGGCGTGCGACTCGCTGGAACGTGCATTATCGTTGCCAACGAGGGCAACAAGATCATGATCCCCGATGGAACAAGCTTGGAGAACAAGCTCGTCACCGGAAACCTCAGCATCATCGACCACTAGGCGGGCGGATTAGAGAAGGTCTTCTTCCGCAAGCAAGGGGCTGGTCGGTTTGGCGCTGTGGACATTGCGTGGTGTGATGGGGATGACGGATCTGGAGAGTGCTTTGGATGGAACGATCGCGAAGAAAACTCATGCATAGCCTCATTTTCTGCCAGATCCAGCATCACGCCTCATCATACGCCTTGCCGGTCATCCATGTCCATGTCCACCCGCATTCGCTAGGCCCAGAAAACTCAGAAAACCGATGCAATTTCACTTGGCCTGATCCCAGCTTCACGTCTCACCCTGCTTGTCTCCGACAGACTCACTGACGCCTCTGCCGTCGCCCTCGCGCTCCTTGGCCCGGCGGGCTTCGTGTTCCTAACGCGGACTACGACTGGAGCTTGCCGATGCAGCTCCATTGATGCTCTCCGACGGTTAGCGGCACGGGCTGTGCAATCTCCTCTGAGCATTGCTTCCGCACCCTTCGCCATGGCACCTTCATCGAAGTCCATGCGAAGATGCTTGTCGAAAGTGTTCCGCCGGACCATGGGACGAGCTTTAATCAGCTTTCGACTAGTGAATCATCTCAGGACACGAAGCGTACTACAAATGTCAGGGGGTGCTGGGTCTGGGTTGACAAACTCTACTCCGTTCAACACGCCTGTTTCATGGCCCACTGAAGTTTATAGCACGGCGCCTCGTGTTGCCGATAGACGCTCCCATGGGTGTGGTCATGTTTTCACAACCACGAGCCATTTCTGCCCGTCGTCGTGCGGAACATCCTTGTCATCTGGGCACTCAAAGTCAACGGGTACCTGGATTCTGGAAGCAATCCGGCTGTAGAAAGGGGTTTGTTGGGTCATGACAGCTGAAAGGCTGAGTTGCGCAAGGTGAGGCTCAATGTATACATGCACATCAGCGTATGGTCAGTTGTTGTAGATCAGAGGGCCATCCCAACGCTCATTTCACACGACTCCAACTCTTCGGGCTCCCAATCTGGACTGCACTCTCACGGCTGACGCCTCAGCCTGGGCTGCTCACACGGTCCCCTCCTCTTCGTTCTCGGTTTCGGCGCCTTAAACATCTCCGGCTCCTTCCGTCGTCTCACGGTCTTCTGCTCGTAACAGCGTGTCAATGCGCCCCCTCCCGCCTGTTGGCGCACAGACAATCAGGCTCTCGGAAGCCACAGCCACAGGCACATTCGGGTCTTCGGACATGCTTGAAGGTGCACAGAACACCACCTCTTCGGAGCCGTCACCATGTCTCACTTCTTCGTGTACAATGTTCAGAAGCGATCTCCACCGGTGCCCAGATCGCACGGACTTGAGAGTCATGGTGAGCGGTGACTGTTGGGTCTGCTGAGCTTGTGATCGACGTATTGGGCGGCGGTCGTTGCAGCTTTGAGTCAGAGGCTCCTTCCCCGATGTCACTTCGTGCAGCGGGTTGTTGACTGTGAGTATCTGCGTTTCCTCCTCAAAATCATGCTCGCTCGTGGTCGCGAGCGTTGTTGAAGGACCTGGTACCATATGGTCCTTGCCGTTGTCAATTGTCTCTTCAGGACGTAGCTTCACGTTTCGTGACCAAAGCGAGTAGAACTCCACCGCGTCAGGCGTGATATCCTTGTCCATGAACTCGCGCTGCTTCTCATCGAGAACATTGTTCGAGCGATGGATTTGTTTCGCCTTCGTGAACGGCTCAGCCAAAAACCTCTGGATGAGGTCCGATTCGGCATTCTGCGAGGGTACACGCTTCTTGTTCTGGAACCCCGCCTTGGCAGTCCATGATGCCACGCCATCCGTCTCGGTGACGTATTGGAGCTGGATTTCCAAGGTCCTCGGCAAGCCCTGATCGGCACTCCAGTCCATTGCCCACCTCATCGACGGCTTGTCAGTGAAGTAGGCATAACAGAGGGTTTTGGATAAGGGATCGACCGTGCCAATGGCCTTGTGGTCGGCCCTTAGTAGTCTCGCTCTTGAAATGTCATCAGCAGTGATGCCAGTGGTGCGAGCGATGCTGCGGGACCATTCCGTCGTACCGCGGGAGTAGATCCAACGTCCGGGCCCCTTGGAGTCAACAGGAGTGGAGCACTCCCCGATCGGCGGTGCTTCAGACGGAGGGGGAGTTGCGGAACGCGACAATCTGACGTGGCGAGACATGCTGACTGGCTGACTGCTCGTATTTCTGGGCAATGGTCGACGAAGGCAAGGTACGATGCGGGGATCTCCAGTCAGCCAAGGGTATTGTCAAGTCACAAGCCATTGGACAACTCACGCTCACGCGGCAAGAAGGCTCGTCCAGCATTGGGCGGATGCTGCGTGGAGCACACATGAGGCCTTCTACGAGCCTACTGACTACGCCTTCAAAGCGAAGTCTTAGCGAATTGCGTGCGTTGGAGAGTCTCCTGCAAAGGAGGGCAACCAGCTTTCCTTGTGGCAACGCTCACTGTCTTCTTCGCCAGTCATGAGAGACCACATTCTACCTACCCCAGCATGCAGAGGACACAGTGAGCAACATCGATGACAACCTCGTAATGGCTTCGCGTAGTACCGCTATCGTCGTACTAAGCACAATCACGACCATTCTATCCTTGACAGGCCCGTCTTAGTACACAGCCGGTGGTAGCACCGCTCAGCCTTCCATCACGCGCCCTCGCCACCAACCCAGATGGTCATCATCTGGTATGTGTGCCGGCCGAGACGCGTGTCCCGAGGGTAAGATTTCACTTGGCTTTCGCACGACCGATGTTGTACTATACTCACTCGTATGAACCTCCAGCGGCTGATATCGTGAAGGACCGTCTCGGACGACTTCGAACGGCGCGCGACAATCATAGCGTCCGAGGTGCCTGCCGGTCCCAATATAGTACAGCTCGAAACCGTCGAACGACTGGTTCTCAATAAGAACACCAGCTGGCCAGGTGTCGAGGTTGCCGACCGGCGAACTGCCCGGGGCTGATCATATAACTGAAGCTCTTGGGGAGCAAAGTATCGTCCGAGCAAGTCGTGCTCGTCACGAGTTTTGTGGTGTCTACGCACGCACATCCTCGCCACGCTCGGCACGCATCCCTCGAGCCAAAGAGAAATCCTCCTCGCACGCTCCGTTTCCGAGATGTGGCTTAAGGGCGGTATGTCTTCCGGAAGGGCGGTGATCCTCACCCCGGCGCTGGTGTACCACGAATAGTTGGGTATTTGGGAATCCGATGATAATGACACGCGTGCTGAAGCTGTATCTCGAGTGTCCCTTCTGGGCTCCGACTCAGTGCCCAGCACATGTCCGGATGGGCGGGTCGATAAGAGTATCCGACTCGACGTTCCTTTACCCCATGGCAATAGGTCTTTGGTCCATGTCCCAGAACGATAGGTTCGAGCAAAGGTCCTCCGCAATGGTGGTAGCCCGGATGTCTTTGCTCCACGTCTCTGTCGAATCGCGGCAGATAATTGGCAGCGGCTTCGGTGATGGGGCTCCCACCTCGTCGACCGAGATTGTGGGGTCGTCCGATTCGTGACTGGCGTCGTCGCTTATTCGTGGCATTGAAAGCCGAGTTGATGGTCGAGTTGCTATCGTCGACGTGTCTTACCGTTCGATTGCCTTGATACAGATACTGGACAGGGGCAGCTGCGCGAGTAGATCAGCAGTACAACATAGCACGACGGACGACAATGGAAGGGCAACGGATAACGCTCCACGCACAATGTGAGAAGATGTGTAGGACGCCGTGACGAGGCGCTGCGGTGGCCGAGATCCGACAGATGCGGATCGCCGACCACCGACCTCGCTTGTGACACGCGTGTCCTCCGTTTACGCAGTCAAAATGATCAGCCCCCTCTGGTCACTGCTTTTGCACCCTTGAATGTTGCAAATGAAGTCCCGCTCCACGACTGGTAAATTGTGTATTGGTAGGATACACTCCATGCCCAAATGGCATCAAACAAGATGCATACACTTATACTTGCCTTCGTCCGATGAAAGCGCTGTTATCAGCTTCACGCCCGACCGAACAAGAAAGATCAAACGCACTCGAATACAGCCATGATGGTCCACTTCCTGTTCTCCGCCTCGGGGAACACCAAACTCCTCTCTCCGTAGAACACCTCGTCATTGACCTCCTCCTGCTTCCTCGGCAGGCAGTGCATGAAGATCCAGTCGGGCTTGGCTCCCGCGCTCTCAACCATCTCATTCGTGATCTGGTACCCCTCGAATGCCTTCAGTCGAGCGGCCTTCTCCTCTTCTTGTCCCATCGAAATCCTGCCCGTCAGACTCGGATGCGGGAGTTGACATGGCCGAGCTCACCAGGTGTCGGTGATGACCACGTCCGCGTTCTTGAGTGCCTCAGCTGGCGAGTTGGTCAACTTGACCTTGTCCGTCGTTCCAGCCTTTTCACTGCCGATCAGCTGAGAACAACGCATTTGCGACACGGCCCACTCACACCTCGGCCCAAACACGAGGGTCGACCTGGTCGTACCCCTTCGGACTAGCGATGGCGAATTCCATGCCCAATCGGGGAAGCACGACCAACAGCTCATTTGAGATGTTGTTCGTGTCTCCCACCCAGGCCGCCTTCTTCCCCGCCAAGCTTGCCAGCGGGTTGTACGCCTTCAGCGCCTTCTCCAGCGTGATAAGCGGTAGGTCGTGACTAGCCTCCGCTACCCCATCCAGCGTAGCGGTGAATTGTGGCTCGTAGTGCTCGTGGAGGGTGAGAATGTCGGCGAGGATCTGCGTCGGGTGGTAAAGGTCAGACAGCGCGTTAATAACGGGGACTGTTGAGTGCTTTGCAAGTTCCTAGACATAAGCGGGTTCCAGGATCCTGGATAATTATGCCAGACCCACCTCGATCTCCTCGTGCGCGCCTACACGGGCCATGAACCCATCCGCCATGCTTCCTACAACCTTGGCTGTGTCCGCCAGCGTCTCATTCACGCCCAGCTGAATATCCTGTCCGCCCAAGAACATCGGGTGTCCGCCCAGCAACCTCGTCGACGTCTCCGAGGCGACTCGTGTACGGGTCGACCGTTTGTTGAAGATGAGAGCGACGGTCTTCCGGTCCAAGGTTGATTCCACCGCACGGGGTGGGTACCGCTTGGCGATGTACTTAAGCAGGAGCGCCCTTTTGGTCAACCTGCTGAGCTGCTCGACGGACAGATCTGCGAGCGTCTTCAGGTGCGGCGGGTCCTGTTTCGTTCGCAGGTACCGCTCTCGCCTGTTTGGCAGCCATTTGATCTGCTTCGGAGGAGCGTCCCGGGGGAAGGACTTTTTGGCGGAGAATTCGTTGCGATAGTCTTGCTTAAATTTGGACTCCTGAGCGGAGTCGGTGCGGTTCGAGTGGAAAGCGCGCCTCGACTGCTGTCCAGAGATGCCTGGGCCGTCGGTCGTTGTGAGGGACGCAGCAGGAGCATATACTCGGGCTAGGCCCTGAGCCTGAACCTTTTGGCCCGCGGACCGGATGGAGCGTGAAAGCATAGTCGGGGTATCAAGGAGGAAGATGAAGTCGGCAAGAGAGACTACTTGAGTCGAGGTGTATTGCGCTACGAGATAACATGATTCCGATGCCGATGCCACGTCATTCCCCCAGAAGCGTTATCAGTGTTCCCAACATTTCCGACCGTCTTCATCGTTTCCCCGTTCATCCCACATCTATCAGAGCATAGACACTGCATCCTATCAGCAATATGCGCACTTCTCTCACCGCCCTCGCACCGAACAAGCCAATAAGGCATCTTCTCAACCACAACATCGCCTCATCTTCCACTGCGCCGGCTCGATTCCCGGCGTTCACTCCACACGCGGCCCATGAAGCGACATATCGACCTTGGCACCCTACTTCTCCGTTCCCGCAATACCCATCACCGGCCGAGGCGCACCGCACGGAAGACCAACCGACTCACTGGCTGATGCGACAAACGCGTAGTGCGATCGGACTGCCGGCGAAGAAGCAGAAGATCCTCGAATCGCTGGGCTTCCGACGGCGTTTCCACTGGACGTTGCACAAGTTCTCGCCCAGCACGGCGGGTAATATCCTGGCGGTGAAGGAGTTGGTGGAGGTCAAGACGTGTACGGAGAAGTACGGGCTGGAGTGGCTGGCACGGACGAAGAGGTTGAGTGAGGGTTCCGGACTGGCAGTGGCTGGGAGGGTGTATGGCGGAAGCAAGCGGGCTTCTCAATGGTGCGTTATGGTGCTACGCGTTCGAGTCCAGCTCACGGCAGATTCTCGTTCCGTGGAAGTAAATCTCCACATGTATGCATATACTATCGTCCAACTTCATCAGTCGTGGTCCAGTTGCGCTATTGCAGTAACTTCCGCTGAAGCGATCTGACTGTTCGTTCGCTGAGCCAAGCCTGCTGACTTGCCTGCGCTCAAGATCGACTCTCCTTTGTCGACTGCCAGCATCAGCTGAACCCGCGTGTCTTTGCCCGTCAGTCATGCGTTTGTCGCGTTCAGTCTCCGTCAAGGCGGGGCAACTCACTGCGAACCCCACCCCTCGCGATGTCCTTGTTTGATCCCTGACGGACGAGGCGTTAGCTTCAGAGACCGCCCGACCGCAATCAGACAACTGCGCCATGGCGCATCTTTCGGCTCCAGTCCAGTCCACACTGGACATGCACTACGTGAAGGTGCTCGACCGGGACCCGCAAACTGGAAGGTCACCGCGTTAGAACAATACTCACGGTGAGGCTTGGTGAAGGACGTGGGCGGCGACGGCCGGGGCGACATGACGACGGATCGGCGGAGAGATCACCCTGGATCGCACAGACAAATGATCCGAGAGCGAGATGGAAAGCTACGGAGCGACCTGACAAGTGACGCTGACCTCATGGAGCTCAAAGGACGCGGACGAAATGACGTTGATGGAATATCCCGAAGGAAACCCTGACGGCTGAGGGGTAAAAGAGCGCTGAGGGTGTGAAAGACGACTTGAAGCAGTAAAAGCGAGCGCCGGCCAACTCACCTCAATGAGTACCGCGAGTCGGGCCTCTAGGCACCCGTAGTCATATGAGGCGAGACGGACCGAAATGAGCAGCAATCGGGACGAGAAAATATGACAATCAGGCGACCTATCCAACAGCTCTCGGAGTCAAGTATGCGTGCGCTCGCGTGCAGTTCACCAAATTCGCGCATTTCCGGCATGACACTGCCCGTAGCCTTCGGCATGACGGTGCGGCTTCTGACCGAGCCTTGATGGTTCCATGTATCGGGTGTGCCAGGAGCGGAGGCAATGACGTCGCTGGCGTATTGCGCTCTACTATCCACTTCTTGCACTGCTGTACTGAATACCGTAGGTGGGACAGCATGCCCCATTCGCCACCGCCGCGCTTTCACCACCCAGTCTCCGCCGTCGCCCAGACCTCGCATGCGCCCGAGGCGCAGAGTCACTGTCAATCTGCCCAACCTATCATGTCCTCGCCGCAGACCGTCCTCACGACCTTCTGGGGCCAAGTGAGCCTCACACTGACCGAGGCCGCTCCCGTCGACGCCCGATACCTCAGTCGAGAAGAAACCAGCCGCGTGAAAGCCCTTCCTACAGTGCATATCGCCTCCAGGGAGAACTCGCCCGACGACAGGGTCGGGGCCGAGGACTCAGACGTCATCTTGCAACTCCGTCCGGTCGCTCGTCCATACCGATGGCAGACGGTCCTGGTGGGGTCCGCGGCTGGGTGCCGCCCGGGAGGGCCGTTCTTCCAGCTCCCGGGGTCGATCATCATGGGTGGCCGACGGGGTGCGGCGAGCTATAACAAGTCAGCTGCACAGCAGTCATCCGAGCTGTGTGAAGGGATCGAAGAGTGTTTTGGGGCTTCCGAACTCCACAACGACCCGGACGAGGGTGGCAACACCGGATGCGCCATCCGATGGGCATCCCAGCGTGCCACTGAGAGTGGCGACGCCGAGGAAGGAGCTCGCGTGCTTGCGGAAGCCGCCGCGAAACTGCTGCAAGATGCGGGTGTGTTGTCATCGCAGAGGTTCACCGAGAGCAGTGCGCTTCCCGCGAAGCCTTGTGAAAGCAGCAAAGCTACCGACAAGTCTTTTTCTGCCAATAGCGCCCATACGGTCCCCATCAGTCAAGCTTATGACCGATCCGTACACGCCAGCTTCGACGCGCAGCAATCAGCCCGCGGCAGTGTCCGGGCCTCACTGACTGCCATCGAACTTTCAGTCTGAATGTACATGCTCTCTTGTGAAGCGGCCTGTGACCTCGGGGAATGTGTGTGATTCTGTAAGCTTGTGATGTCTTGTGATCATGCATCCACCTGTGCAACCCATGTATTTCCGCCTGGACCGCAGACTAGTTGGCGCTCATCTGAGCCGCCTTGAACGATGCCAAGCTCCCTGCGGCTCGCACAGGCGCAATCACGCTGCGCTGGTACGCGTTCTCGTCGAGCCGATCGTCGACAGTTCCAGCTACACCATATCCTCCTCCACCCGGCGTATCTGGCGTAAGCTCACTCTCACTCCACCTTTTCAGCATTGTGGTGCGCCACTCACGTATGACGATCCGGTCTCCTGCCCGCATTCGCGTCTGATTACACCCTCCGAGGCTGATTTTTGTCCACTTTACCTCCTTCGGCGGCGGAGCTCGCCCATCCGCGTTGCTATCGGGTTTGGAAGGTGCCGAGCGTTTCCGCTTCATCCAGTAGTTGGCGCCGACTGCGCCGGGTTCACCGCCGGCCATGCCATATGGCGGTATCACCCGGCGCTGTGAGAGGATCGCGACGTCCAGGTCTTCTGTGAACTCTATATCCCGAACACAGCCGTCTCCACCCCGACGCCGACCGTTTCCTCCCGCTGGCCGTCAGCATGGAAAACCCTGCACGTTGTGAAGGCGAGCACGTACTGTCGGGACGGCTGGAAAATTGGTGAATGATCACTGGATACACCCGCTCGGTCATTTCGACGTCGCCGATGGCAGTCTAGCGTCAGCGGACCCCGATTACAGAACGAGAGGAGGACAGCTCACATTGGTCATGTGCACATGCACGCAGCTCTGTCCGTCCCAGTCAGGTCCTGCGCCGGCTCCTCCGCTGTAATCAGACACTGTTCCGTGGCAGCGGTGCACTGCTTACGCAATAGTCTCGTAGTACCCGAACCCTGGGATCTCCTTCCCATCAATGTTTCTCGGCCCAATGCCGAAAGTCAAGCTATCGTCAGCACCCCAAAGTGTACGACCCACCACCCTTCCGACCCACTTGTTACAGCCCCCTTGACTCGCGGCGCACACCTCAAGCGCCTTAAAGATGACATCCGTGACTCGCTGACTCGCCTCGGTGTTTCCGGCGCACACGGCCACTTCGTCCGTCGGACTGACGAGCGATTCAGGCGGAACAATCAGCTTGATAGGCGCCAGGCAGCCCTGATTGAGCGGCAGGTCCGAAACGATAAGTGAGCGGAGAACGTATATGATCGCAGAGTAGACGACCGCCGTAGGGAGGTTGAAGTTGCCGTGGCTGCCATCAGCCTCACTCTCTTCAGCCATAAGAGCAATGCGCTTACATCTGCGCACTCGTGCCCGTGAAGTCAAAGACGGCATCGCCCGTCTCCCCATCCACTTCGACCTTGAGCTGAATCTGCGTACCGTCGTCCAGCCAGTCCACAGCTTGCATGACCTTGCCGCCGAAACGTTTCTGCACATGCTTGAGCAGGTCTCGGACCGCCCGTTCCGCCGTGGACATGATGGCGTGCATGTAGAAGTCCACGGTCTGGAGGGACTGCTCGTCGACCAACGCATTCAGGAGGACCACGCCGCGATGGCATGCCGCGACCTGCGCGTGCAGGTCCGACAAGTTCTGGCGTCAGGCACGCCTTCAGAGCAATCAAAGATCGAAAACTGCACCCACATCAGAGAGCGTCCTCGTTCCGGAGCAACCGGGATACTGCGCCGGCTCCTCTGAAAGGATCTTGATCACGCCAGCTTCATCAAACTGCCCCTTCTTGACCAGCTTGAACGATTTCACCTGCGCCCCTTCTTCCCACAACTCCTTCGAGAACGGCGGCATTGAACCCGGTCGGATCTGGAGTCAGCCATGACTCTGACTTGCGCGACGTCAAGGTTGGACACAGTCCCGTGAGATGGACTTTGACTCACACCTCCAATGTCCGCATGATGCGCCCTCGCCGCTGTCCAGAAGATGATCTTGCCTTCATGGAACGCAGGCATGATCACCGTCAGATCGGGCAAGTGCGATCCTCCAGCGGCCGGGTGGTTCGACAGCAAGACATCGCCTTCCTCGATCGAATCTTGGAGCAGGTTGGCCTGATACCGGACCGCATGGGACATCGCGCCGAGGTGTACCGGGATATGCGGCGCATTGGCCACGAGCCCTCCATCCGCCGCAAACATGGCGCATGAACTGTGGTCAGCACTTTTATGCGCATGGTCTTGATTACTCACTAGTCCAGACGCTCTTTGATGTTGAGCGAGATAGAGATCTTTCGAAGGATGTCGCCCATCTGCAATGAGCCATAGTCCTTGTCACCCCAGCGGATCGGACGGCGCACCTGCTCGGCAATACCCATGAGTCGGTGACCGTACACTGAGAGCTGAACGGGATCAACATGGTCATAGTCCCCCGCCTTTTCCGCCTGCTCCACCGTGTCTCCGTTTGCCGGCCTCGCCTTTTGGTCCACTCGATCAATCACGACATGCTCAGCCAGCGCGGTCGCGGTATACCCCGGTTCGACCAACAACGTTTGTGTTGCGTCGAAAATGATCGCCGGTCCCTGCGCATCAGCCCAACTCGTGCGCCTGCCCACCCCCAGGCTGCTTCTATGGATAAGCGACTCACGACGATCTGTTCTCCCGACTGCAGCTTCTCAAGAGGGACGACGCCCGTCTGCAACCATCCTCCTTGTTCGAAGTACACCTCCTTGGTCTCCCACTTCCCACCCGCTTGCCTCTTCTCCGCATTCTCGTAGTCCTCGTAAGGGTTTCGGACCTCGCCTCCCAGACTCTTGCCCACTGCGCGAACCCGCAGGTCGTCCACGATGACGTCCCGCCCCTCGAGGTTGAAGCCGAACTCGCGTTTGTGCTCATCGTAGAACTTCTGCTGATACCCCTCGTCCCCGCCGTTCTGATCGTCATCTTGTTTAGCGGAAGCTGTGGGCCGCTCAATCATGAGCTGCGTGCTGGTACCTTGGTATCGGCAGTTGAGGTACGCCTCGCACTCGATTCTATCGTCCGGGTACCCTTGGGACCGGAGATCATCCTGCGCCTTGGCGATCAACGCGTCCTGACGTCTCTGGATGTCGGGCAGGTCTTTCGCGGAGAGCGTGAACGCGGCGGGCTCGGTTGACTCGACAACCACATCGGCGAGGGCCATACCGTATGCAGATAGAATGGAAGAGTATCGTGGAATGATGATCCGCACAATGTTGAGCGTGGACGCGATGCTGCATGCGTGTTGGCCGCCTGCTCCGCCAAACATGACGAGGTGGTGCGAGGCGCACTCGAAGCCTCTCGCCTCGGTCAGCCTGGGTGTCAGCTCCTGGTCGACCACGGGTGTGTTGACCTACGTCCGGATGGGTCGACACATCGCTTCGTTGGCTACCCGCAGGAACCCGGCCGCGACCTGCTCCAAGGTCAACTTCTCCTTCTCCCCTTTGGATCCGTTGATCTCCGCGGTGAGCTGGTCGAACAGGGTTCGGCTGGCCTCGATGTCGAGTCCTTCATTTTCTTTCGGTCCGAAGATCTTCGGGCTGACGTGAGCCGGTGCGAGCACGGGGCTTTCACGACTCACAAGTGCTCGGGAAGGAGACGTCCAAGGATCAAGTTCGCATCCGTGACAGCCAATGGTCCACCTTTGCGGTAACATGCCGGACCAGGGTGAGCGGTAGCGGACTGTCTCATCAGTGTAGGCCCTCCAATCAACCGTCCAAGCATCCGTCTGTGTCATGGGCGGAGACCCACCTCAGGTCCCACCACGAACATCCCATGCCGATAGAAAAGCCTCGACCCGCCTCCTGCGGCAACGGTATTGATATCCAGCTGCGGCGCCTGGATGATCACTATCATCAGCCATTACAGCCCAGACGTATCGTTAGAGCTCACCCTCCGCTGTCGTCGTCTCGAAGACATGCTCCAGTTTCCCGCCATACCGACTAACATCCGTACTGGTCCCGCCCATGTCGACGGCGATGAGCGCATTGCCCATCTGCCCATCATAACACGTCTTGCTGTATCCCACGACTCCACCAGCAGGGCCCGAGAGAATCGCCCGCAGACCCGAGAAGTTTTTCCAGGAGCAGAGGCCGCCGTCAGACTGCATGAATAGCAGTTTCTGGCCGAACGCCTCGAGGCCACCTTGAAAGCCCGAGGAGAATGATTGGATGTATCGGTGCGTGACGGGAGTGAGATATGCGTCCGCGATGGATGAATTGGCCCGCGCGACGAGTTTGATCTGGCGTCAGCGGGTCAAGCTGAATCAGGCCTCGGCTGGACACCTCGGCATGCGTAGGATGTCAGAGGGGTCGAGGGAAGGATCCACGTACCATTGGCTGAAGCTCCCCGCTGACACTGACGGCGAAGCCCTTCTCGCGAGCCAGGTCGGCTACGAGTCGCTCGTGCTCCCCCCACAGGTAGCTGTGCACGAATGCGATGGCAATAGAGTTGATGCCCTTACTCTTGAGCTCGTCGAGCTGTTTCGAGACGACGTCGCGATCTGGCCGGCGGAGCACTTGAATGGTCTCCCCTGTCGTCGTCTCGGATGTGACGGAGTCATCATTGGCCGGAACATCTACCTTGGGCGAAACTAGCGATTGCAGTGGTGTGATCCGCTCGTCGACCTAGCATCAGCACCGCCATCCCAGCCCCTCGTACAGAAAGGAAACCGATCCGGCCGACTGACCTCGACAACTTCATCGTAGAGGAATGCGAGCTTGCGTATGGTGAGGTCGAAGATGTCCGGTCGTGCTGTGCGTCAGCGGCATCGAGACCAGTCCATATCGACGGCTCCGACGTACCCTGCATACCGATGAGCAAGACATCGCCCCACCCTTTGCTCGTGATGAGCGCGCAGCGCTCGCCATTCCGCTCGAGCAGAGCATTCGTTGAAACTGTCGTTCCCATCCGGATAGATTCGACCTGGTCCAGCGAGAGCGGCTCATCTTTGGGGATGTCCTTGCCGTTGATCTGGCTCAGTATGCGCCGGATTCTGCGGGTAAGCGCCGACGTTCGCGGTTTCATTCAGCCATGAAGCAGCGGAAGGCACTGACGCTTCTGTAGGTGCGTCTTTGTAGTTCTGCGGATCGACAGACAGCAGCTGGCTCGTCAGCTCGTACCTTGTCGCCCGCAGTGCGAGCTTCGACTTGCCTTGAGGACGATGTCATCATGGCCTGCGCGCGAGCAGATGGCGTCGGTGAATGTCCCGCCGCGGTCGATGGCGATACGCGCCAGGCTTTCTGATTCTCCCATGTTGCTATGGCTCTCTGGGTACTCCTCTTGGAAGCAGTGGAACTGGACAGCCGTGCTTCTTATAGAGCAAGGGTACGGTTCATACAGCTGCGCGACTATCGACTATCCTGGGCGCACCATGATCCGGAGGAAAGATCCCTCGGACATGGCCGAGTGGAGGTTTGAGCCGGCGACGGCGTGGGCGGGATATCAGGCCGTGACGTGTATTGTGAAGCGGATCTTGCCACTCATCTGCTCCCGACGTCATGGGCTCATCTAATGATGGTGCTATTTCTGCCTGGGTCCGCATCCCAACATCACATCCAAATAGCGGCCCGGCATACATTGCTGCCAGGTAGTTCGACTCTTCTCCAGCCTTCGGTGCTCACTCCCCCGCAGCTGGATCGGGCAGTGTCCCCGACGCGACCGACGGCTCTCCCATCATGGCCGGTCCAGGCATCCCGCTCAACCTCGACTTCTACCGCCCTCCATCCCGCCCCACCACCCCAATATCCGCCAGAGGCCTTCCCTATCCTTCCTCTATGTTGACCATGCCTCCCCCCGCGCCGCCCTCGGCTCCTCAGAGCATCTCTACGCCAACAAAGCCCGCACCCTCCGTCGCCCCGTACGCCCGCTCCGCGCCGTCCAACGCCGAACCTGCATTCGAGTTCACCGTCCCGTCTCTGCCTCCCCGACTGGCGAATTTCGGACGCAAGATCTCGCAGATGTCCACGGACTTCCTGGCCGAGCTCGAAGATACTCCACCGACACGCCGGTCGCTTGAACAGCCGTTGCGAAGAACGTCAGGATTGGGGGAGACAGTGCCAGGCATGGGGGACGAGCCGGTCATGTGCCCCTTCTGCGAGAAGCCGCTACCGCCTGCTCTGTTTGCGGGACACGCTCAGGGGCATGGCGCGGGCAATAAGGCGGTCGATGCGGCGGTCAAGACCACATCGAGCCTTGCGGGGCCGGGGCTGAAAAGGAGCAACACGACGACGGCTGTACAGACGCGCGGGAGCCTGCGAACTGAAGGAGCGAAACGGGCCGGCCTGTTGGATGCTCTACCTGTGGAAGGGCCATCGGCGTCGGCCTCAACATCGACGGCGACGGGGAAAGACGCCGAGAAGGAAAAGGTCACGCCGATACCGACGAAATCGGCCGAGGAGATGCGCCGCGAGGAGGCAGAAGCAGACGGGACGAACGTCAGCTCGGGCAAGGTGGTCGTGAGCGACGACGACATACGACGGTGGTCGCTCATGGCCGGCATTGATCCACCAAAGCCGGCCGCGAGCTCGAAGGCTCCCAACGCGCAGACACAGGTCGCACCCGCAGCAGAGGGAGGACCGGTCGTACAGAAGCTGGAGCCCCCGCCAGCATCCGACCGACCCAGCGCGAGTCGGGCATCGAGCTCTTCCTCCAGATTTGGCTTTTTTGGGCGCAAGGCGAACGCGAAGAAAGACACTCACGAGGGAGACGATAGCGACGAGGAGGGGGGTCCGGCCAGCGGGTACTCGAGGTTGCTTGCTGGCGGGAGCGACACGGAGAGCGACGGTGAGGACGACGATGGTCGCGCGAGGGCGAAGTCAAAGAAAGAAGAGAAGGACGACAAGATGGAGGTCTTGCATGACGAGCCTGGGCATATCACCCCCGAGGAGAGCAAAGACTTGGGCGCCGGTGAAACGGGGGCCAGTAACGCCGCAGCCGAGCCGGAGCCTCCAGCTGAGGCGTCGCCCGAAGATCTGAAGAACGTCCTGCGCGAGGTGTTGGCAAAGCTCAACGAGTTGGTACGTTCACATTGGCGATGTCGTCACAGAGGCAGTTTTGACGGTCCAGAGTCAATCACACACCGCCTTACACAGCTCTCAGACGACGCTGCTCACCTCGCTGAAGATCGCACGATCCAACCTCGCCATGGCCGAGGCCAACACGGAAATGCTGGAAGCGCAGCTGAAGCAGCAACAGAAGGTCACTGCCTCTCCCGCTCCCATTTCAACTCCAGGATCCGCCCCGCCCCGAGCGTCCGGCGTGCCCGCCACCCCTGTGGCCCAGCCCCGCGCAGTCCCCGCAAGCGCGACGATTCCCGGCAGGGCGGACCACGAGCGCCAGAACCACCGGCCTACGTCGCTCCAGATGCCCGCGGGGACGTCTGCGCCGGAGAAGGGCGGCTGGGGATTCTGGAACAACGGAAAGAAGAAGCTGCAGGATGCCGCGCAGGCTTTCCCGGCCAACTTCCCCTCGCCCACGATGGAGAAACGGTCGTTCGACTTCGATCCGACTGGGAGCGCGGTCAGGTCGAAGGAAGTAAACCGGTTGTCGAGCGAGGGTGGCCCTGGGTTGACGCGGAGCGCAAGTTACTCGAACCTCGATTCGGCGCGATCTCCACCTCGGACGTCTTCGTTGGCGCATAATGCCCCTGGCTCGGCTACGGCGACGGCGCATACCGCCGAGCTTGCCAAAGTGAGGGAGCTGTACGCCACGGCCGAGAGGAAGATCGACGCGATGAGCAAAGAGCTCGCGGAGCTGAAGAAGGGCAAGGTGGAGATGGAGGCTGAGCTGGAAAACCTCTCGCAGGCTCTGTTTGAGGAGGCCAATAAGATGGTCTCGGACGAGCGGAAAAAGCGGGCTGAGGTGGAAGAGGCGCTGAAGGAGGTCAAGGAGGAGCGCGAGGCGCTCAAGCAGACGATCAAAGTCTTGGACGGACGGGCGACTGCGGACGACGCCGCGAGCGTCAAGAGCTCGGGCAGCGCTGGCGGTGGCGATGGAAGTCCGAAGGAGGAAGAGGACCTGCCGGAAGAGTTTGTTCCCCGGGACCTGGATAAACACTACGAAGCCCTCCGCCGCTCGATCCACCATGTGTCCGATGGCGCGACGGAAGGGCCGGGTGCAGGGTTCATCAGCGCTGTGACCGTGCCCGAGACAATCCCCGAGGACCCACAAGCGGATTCGGTCGTGTCCTCGAGGGAGGACTCGGCGCAGCCTGCCGGCGAAGACGACCTGGAGCAGCAGACTGGCGGGCTGACGATGCCGACTGTGGCCCCGCCGGTGGACCCCAATCCATGGGCCAATCCGTCGCCTTTCGGAACGACAGACGGGGAGGGCTTCGAGGCGAAGTTGCCGGGAGAGGATCAGTTGAAAGTCCGTTCGAGCAATGAGGCGCCGAGGTCGCCTGTGGCAGACCTGGATCGGCTCATGGAGCGTCTGCAGGAGGACATGAAGGAGTAGCCGGGTTGTTCGCGACTGCGCGCTCGGAGAGGAAAAGCGGAAGAATGGACGGAAGGACAGAAGGAAGGGACGTCGCTGTGTCGTGCAGTTGCTGCTGTATCTGTTATTTGGTGTCCCGTATAATACTGTATTTGTCTGAATCAATCCCCGCTCGTGTGCTTTAGAATGCACAGTGATGGCTATAAGCGGGAAATCAAGGAACATGCCGAAGCAAGCAAACAACATTGGCTGCAGCGCCGAGACCAGCACGCATCATGAGCATCATCGCCACCGCGGCTTCGTTGGGCATGTCGACCGGGACCGGTTCGATCAGGTCAAGTCCATACAATACATCCCCGAAGAATCGCAGTGGAGATAGATAATGCGAGAAGAACGAAAAGAAGGGGAATGATTCAGAAAGTAACAAAAAGATCGTTGGCCGTCGCCGTCGTCGATCCGATGATGGTGTGTGTGAGGGTGGGGTATATGGGTATCCGCTCCGTGTGTTGTGCAACCGCTCGTTCGCTCATTGCTCGCTCGGCACCGGGTCCTATTGTAGCGCATAAATCCTCCGCGGCCAGACGGCCCTTCCGCTCGCGGCAAGGATGTCCCAGACACCCGAATCTTGTAACGCCCGGTCGAGCACTACTCCCACGCCGTCCGCCGTCAACACTCAATTCGGGCATGAGTCGCTCCCGCCCGCTTAGCAGCATCCGCCCGAGCTGCTCTGCGACTGCTTGTTCACGTCGACGCCACTTCGTCGGTCCGCTCCGAGCGTCGTGGGCGCCTCAGCCTGGGGTTGCGAGTCGATCAGTCGGGTCTTGATGTCCCTGCCGGTCAGCTCGGGCTCTACATGCCGTGCCGGCGTGTCTATCTCGACGCCTCCAACTCCACAACGCCGTGCGCGGACACCTGCGCGTCGTCTCCGGTGGCATCTCTCTGCTCCGCTCAGATATGTGCAGCACTCACCTCGCCAGCGTGAAGAACGCCTCCTCGACCCCCTCGTTCGCCTTTGCACTCGTCTCCAGGAACCGGAGGCCAAACTCGTCGGCGAGCTCTCGGCCCTGCTCAACCGTGACCGCGCGCTTCTCGTCCCAGTCGCACTTGTTGCCGATGAGGATCTTGTTGACCCCCGGCGAGGCGTGCTGCTCAATGTTCGAGTGCCAGGTCCGGATGTCTGTGGTAAGCAGGGCGAGCGATGAGACACGCAAGCGGGGGGCGACTCACTGCTAAACGACTTCTCGTCCGTCACGTCGTACACGAGCAGGATGCCCATGGCGCCGCGGTAGTACGCCGTCGTGATGGTACGGAATCGTTCTTGGCCTGTGGGGCGTCAGCGGTCCATAGCGGGATGTGCGCAGTCCACAATGCGGCGATGCTGTGCGATGTGTCCTGACGATCCCTGCCATCTCCACTTTCCACGTCCGACACCTGAGTTGGAACCACGCCCTCTATGCACCGCGGTTTGGGTCCTTGTTGTCTGAGACGAGTCGCTGGGGAAGAGAACGGGTGACCGGCGACGAAGCTCACCTGCAGTGTCCCACTGCACGTCAATTGCGACACCTTGAACAATACGACGTGGAACTCACGATTTGCAGCTTGATCCTCTTTCCGTCCAGCTCGATTGTCCTGATCTTGCTGCGAAGTCAGCGATCGCTCGCTGGACTCGGCAGCAACGCATCGACGCACAAGTCAATGCCGATGGTGGTGATGAACGACGGCGTCCACGAGTCGTCGCAGAATCTCAGGAGAAGACACGACTTGCCGACACCTGTGAGTGAGCGACATGGCCAAGCAGAGGTGCTAGCTGCGTCTCGTCAAGGGCCATGCTGTGCAATTTGGCGACCGTGCTACGACGGACGTGGGAATGGGGATATGCGGCAAGGGATGGTGATATGTACCTGAATCACCGATAAGCAACAGCTTGATGAGGCTGGGGTCAATGCATGTCGCTGGTAGGGAGAGGCTGGGCGGCTCACAAGTCGTAGTGGGTGCCGGACATGCTTGCTTGAGGTGGATGTTTGATGTGCGAGGTGGAGAGAGTGTGATGGGGTGGGTCCACCTATGATTCATGAGCTCATTCCGGTCATCTGCCGTCTTTGTTCAACCTGGTCCCATTCCCAATCCCGTCGACGCGTGCTGCCGGCCGCCTCTCCGCCTCTCGGCTCCCCTCCACCCGCGCGCCACCCAGCCA
>JAHXHD010001076.1:0-19395 GCA_019857685.1 Papiliotrema terrestris | reverse complement strand
CAAGCAAGGTTGGGTGCAGGAAGGGGGGAGACCCATGATGTCATTGGAAACCGACATTCACCCAATACGGCGTCATAAGCACCCGCCGGGCCCACATTCTGTTGACCGCAGCTCTGCTCGTGCTTTCCGACGACCGACTGTTGATGCGCGTCATACGTTTCCATGGGATCTGCTAGAACCACTGACGTAACCGGCTGCATAAACCACAAAGCTCGCTAATGGACGAGCGATCATCAACAGCCAACCAGCCTCCCCTGCGCGCGCCAGATCAGGTGGCGGCGATAGGCGAGAGATCGAGGCCCCGTATTCAAAGGGGCCGTTCCAGCAGAACGTCAACATGTCGATCACCGATTCATGATGCGTTCGTGGACATGACATCCCGGATATTGGCTATCTGCAGCTCAGGAATTAGCTCCAAATGTAGCTGTACAAAAGGCGATGCTACCGTTCACTGCGTGTTCTATTGCATTCCACGAGACGGGCCCGATCGCTGCGATCAGGAATCCCACCCCGACGCCTTGTTACTAGTGCTGCGCATTGGCCTCGGACTTTTCCTGGTTCTTGGCGCGATTGAGGTTGCATTCCCGCAAGATGCAACAGTACATCTATCCACGGGTGGTGCTCAAGATTGGAGCGGAACAAGCGAAGGACCCTAGGCTTATCTGTCTCTCTCCATGTATCCAGAACTGGTGCATGGGGGCGCGGCGGCATCGTGGGACGCAGCGAGATGAAGGGCATATCCGCGCGATTGATTCAGAAACTTGCACACTCGAGCTCAATAGGACCTCCTTGGGGTTTTGGCTATCTTGAGAGACGTGCTCGCCGAAGCGCTGGCCCGCAATGGATCGGACACTGGCAGAGATGGGTGTGTAGGTAGGCCAGACGGACAGTATCAACAGTCATGGTCGGTATCGCACATCTTCGCAGCCTGGTATCTTCTATGCTCGAGCTTGGTACTCCGTATTCCTGCGCAGAGCAGGACATGATGCTGGCGACTCGGGTAGCTCGCCCCCAGAGACATCGGGTCCCCATCCGGCGGCAGTCTCCACCGCTCACATCACACAACTCGAAGAGTCGTGCGCTTCCTATTAAACCGCCTCACCGGCCTCGGCGTGCAGATGACAAGGTATCCATACATACAATATCGCTCCCCTGATCCATGTATATGATATATGCTCTATACTTGAATGTTGACTGCGATGTCAGTACAGCACCGAAGCACAAAATCGGCATACTCACAGCTCTCGCCGCAACCACACGTATCGACGACATTTGGGCTATCATTAGCAGTGTCCCAGCGTTGAGCATCGCTCGGCTCACTTGTCGAACACGAAACCGGCGCTCAGACGGTTATCCCTCCAGTCCATCGTGCTGCCGATGATGCTGAAAAGCGCTTTCGAGTCGATCAACACCCGCACCCCATCCTGCTCCACCACCTCGTCGAATCGTCCTCCCGGCGGGTCGACATAGTCTAGGTGATATGCCATTCCGGCGCATCCCCTCGTCTTGACTCCGATACGTAACAGCTTCGGGTTGGACGGATCGGCCAGTAAGGCTTGGAGGTGGGCTATGGCGGCAGGAGTCTGAAGAACGGTGGTCAGCAAAGTCTTACGGTGAACATGAATGAGCGCACCATTTTGATCGCTGCCTTTTGCGCCCTCGGCTTACGTCGAGGCTCCTTCGGTGCACTCGGACTACCGCTGACGGGGCTGATATACGATGGCGCCGGGACAGCTTCAAAAGCTGCCGTGTCCGCCGGCCGGTGCTGCGCCACGCTTGCCTGTCGGGGCGAAGTCGGCTGCAGCGGTGATCCGATGGACGCACGAGCCGATTGCGAGGACGAAACCGAGCGGGAAAGCGGGCGGGTCGAGTATGAGTAAGGCAAAGGGACGGGGTGGAGGAGAGTGAGCCGGGACGACGAGGCGATGTGTCGCAGTGAAATGCTTCGCATGCTTGAAGCGGTCGCGAATGCCATGGCGAGGACCGGTCCAGATAGATAAGTCGGAGGTGAAGTGTGATGTCGGATCGAGTGAAAGAGTGGTATGAAGCCAAGCCTGGAGCGTCGTTGGAAATGCGATGGACGGGTTTCAATAGACGGTGGCGCGGTGGATTCCGGGTTGGACCGAAATGCGAGCAATGTGATTGGTTCTCGAGTGTTCCGGCGACCTGTTTTCAACCGAGTCCTTCCTACACCGACGGTGAGATCAAGGTGCACTGATCGGCGCCAGAAGAAGGATGCATCGCAATGCAGGTATAGGGCGGCGAACAGCTCATCGCCCCAATGCTTGCTGACGCGCAATGAAACTCTGATTTGCCAGCGCAGTTCGTCCGAGTAAAAGCGAACCCAGTGGCAAATTCCGCCAAGTGGCGACTCGTGGCGCTTCCGCTCTACCCAACATCGATTTGGAGCGATCTACAAGCATGTCCCCTGATACCGGACTCCAGATATTGGAAGGGTGGGGTGAAGCGGATGTGAACTTTTACAGGTGTATGCACACGCTATCCCTTGCAAATTGTCGGTTGGCAGAGAGTAATGCGCGGCAGGATTGTCGAGGTACACGGGGGTTAAACGGTACGACTTTCCAGCCCTTTCCCCTACCGGAATCGGCGCAGTAGCCATCGCAGCATGCCTCACAATACATCAGGCCTTGGTTGCAAGGATTTATCTGGAATCTGAGAGCCTTCTTGTTGCTGAAGTTGATACCTCATATCACTTAGTACTGTACGACCGCACGAGCAACAGCAGAGGCAGGCCGAGACAGGCGGAACGGTTTCGCTTTAACCGCGGAGAAAATGTTCTCCACCTACTCTACCCCTCCCTCCAAGTGGATCCCTGCTTGGGAAGAGATCCACGACAAGTCGCCGCCGACCATCGCCAGCGTGTCTCTACGTCCGCGTATACTGCGGATCAGTCGGCTCGCTCCATAGTCAACGCATTGCAAAAGTCTCACCCTCCCGCCACCCTGCCGGCAGGAGAGAAAGGATACCTCATCCGCCTTCTTTCGGGAACTCCCTGCTTGGGTTCTGCGCACTGCGTTTGCCTCGTCTTCCCGAACGACCGACCTGGGCCACCTGAGGTGGATTGACCCTCTGGCGAATATCTCCACATCGAACAGCTTGTCCTGTTTAACAAAGTTGCATGCATTATATAATGGCATCTAGGAGAGCGAAAGCACACGAGTGATAGACCATCTCAATGACGTTGCGAAACCATTCCGGGAATGAAGTTCGGGAGCTTACTGGGCGACTTTGACGCATGCCGATCGATCAGCGGATCGCCTCCAGCCCTTCTTGCAGCTGTACACCTCGCACTGCCCTGAGTTGCAGCCCATCCACCTCGCTCCCGGCAGAGTCGTGCAGTCTTTACCGTGTCCGAGGGCAATGCAGCCGCCACAGGACTGCAGATCCGACGATGTCTCGAGGCACTCGAAGAGCCCAGCTGAGCCCTCGATCGGGCACGCCGCCATGGAGCCAGGGCAGAGGGTGCCGTTCCGGTTCGCCTCGATTCCGTAGGAGCTGGGAGACGGAGAGATGGGAAGCTGCTCGCCAAAGATCCGTCCGGTCAGGCTTCGCGCCTTGGGCTTGTTCCCGCTCGTAGGCTCGACACATTTGCCGTTCACTACGGTCGAGCCTTCCTTGCAGCACTTGCCGGTGTCTCCGATCTGTCGTCAGCGCAGGTCAAGGAATGGTTCATGACCTACCTCGACAGTGCCGCCCGGACAGCACGTCGTCGCGCACGCAGTCTCGCTCTTGCGGCAGCAGAAGTAGTTGCCTCGCCAGCCTTGCTTGTAGTAGTACCCGGCCGACTCGTCGCAGATGGGCTGGCAGCTGGGGTTAGTCGCTGCTCAAACCAAAGCCCGAGCTACCCACCTATGGGTGTTGTAGTTGTACTTCTCCGAGGCCTGACACTTGGGCACACACTGCTTGCGGTTGTAGTCCGGCCTGTACGCCTCATCCGCGCAGACGCAATTACCCGAGGCATCCTCCTCCAGGAACCGCGGGCAGCATCGCTTGTTGCACCACTTGTTGTCGCCGGTACACTTGTCGGTGCACTGCTGCTTGCCGTTGACGGTGGTGAGCTCCTGGCTTGGTGACGTGCACTGCATATGAGCGACGTTACGAGGGCATCGGACCCACCTTGCAGTCCCCGCCAACCTGCGTCGCGCCCGAGGGGCAGCACTTGTTAGTGTAGTACGTGAAACCGGCGTCGCACTTAGGTCTGCACACGAGTGAAGATCCCGACCCTTGCAGATCCGCTTGGGTTCCGCAGTCACACTTTCCGCCGGCGAGCCGGGTCACCGGAGCGGGACAACACTGGTCACCGACCTTGACCTGCGTGCCGGGGCATTTGGGCTGGCAGAACATATCCTTGTCCTTGCCCTTCAAGTCCGCTTGCGGTCCGCAATCACATCCGCCATTCTTGTACGACGCGCCGGCGGGACAACAAGCCTTCGGAGTCGGGTAGAACGTCTGGGTACCAGGGCAAATGTTCTCGCACTTGCCCTTGCCGTTGTTATACACCTGCTGGTCCGAGTTGCAGACGCACTTGCCGTTCTTCTCGGTCGAGTCGGACGAACAGCACATCGATCCGCCCCAGTTCTGGCCCGACGGACAGACGGACACACACGTCGATCCACTCGCCTTGGTCCCGGCGGGACAGGCACACTTGCCATCGGTTTCGACTTGTCCCTTCGGGCAGCATCGGGTCTTTTGGCCTACCCAGTCGTTGCCAGTCGCGTCGGCGCAGCAGATCCCGTTCGAGGTGTACTTTGAGCAGGTCAGAATCGGGGTACACGTCCTTTGACGATTGCATCCGGTCCGCGCGCAGCATTTGCCGTTCTCGTACGACTGTCCTCGGGGACAGCAGCCACCGTTCGACGAGCATGTGTGGGGCTGGCACGACGTCGACCCGCACGTGCCGTCCTGCTTTTTCGCGAGCGAGCCGCAGTCGTACCCGCCGTTGTAGCACGTCGGCTGGGCGTTGGGCGGATAGTACGAGGTCTGCCCATTCGCGTTGATCTGAAGTCAGCCCGGGTGTCCATAGCCCCGATCACTCACATAGTTGGACAGGAGCGACTTGATGTAGCTGTTGATGTTGTTGTTTTTGCAAAAGTCGTCGACGTCGTCGAGGCACAGGCAGCCAAAGTTGAAGCTGTGGCCGGCGTACTTGCCCACGACGAGCGAACACTTGAGCTTGTTCCAGTGGGACTTGTCGACGCCGCCTTGGTTGTTGGTCGAGGCGCCGACGTTATGTCGGGCGACCCTGTGACCGAGGGTGGTGTTGTCGGGTGCGGCGTGCGCAAACGTGAGCAGGGAGATGAACGGGAGGGCGAGCAGAGAGGAGATGCGCATGGTGGTTGTCTAGGGTGCTCGGGCAGGAGTGAGGAGGCGGAGTGGGTCTGAGAAGATGGGGGTGGGCGGGCTTAGACGAAGCCAGCCCCTGCCCCTTATAGTCTGCCCAAGCCCGATCCTATGGTGCCGGCTTTCGGTTCGTTGACGTCGCGCACCCGTCCCGGTCCTCACTCAAAGATGTCAAGCTTGATCTATGCTCGATCGCCGGTTCCATCTCTACATTGTTGCCGGGGTTCCTTGCCGGATCGGTCATCGCGTCCATTCTCTCGCCTTCCCGACCGCGGCCGGCGCTTCCATCCGGAGGGCAAGTAGCGCACCTTACCCGACACCACGATGTCCGTCGTGCCGGTTCTGCGGGTAGCAGTCCAGAAAGAGGCGCACCATCTCAAGGATTGCGATCGAGTACGAGATGTCTCGGAGCGGGAAGGATCGTCTGACCACATCGTGGTTCTCGTTGGGGTTCCAGACGTGTGCCATGTGCCGGGAAGCGAGGTGCTATCGGCTCACACGTCTGCTGTTCCACTGGTTGCTGGTTTGACGGTTCACTTGCGCCGTTTCGATTTCGATATACGTATGCGGGCATGCGAAATGTCTCGCCGCATAGCGCAGGGCCGAAAGCGAGATGTCTTGCTCGAAGAGCCAGGCAGAGACAAGCTGGCTAACGGGTCGATTGCGCACTGCTTGTCGAGTTGTCTCGGACAGTACTTCCCTGTACCCGATATGGATCAGTAGGCTCGTACGCTAGCAAAATACCGAGTGTCTATCCGGACCTCCTCACATGTCGCCAGTCAGAGTGAGTGTAGTAGGCAGGGACACTGTACGGATATGCACAAAGTCGGAGCAAGAGACGGTTTACCCGTCTAGCCGCGTTGGTGGCTCGTGGCTCACTGAGCGCGTACCCTTTGCTTTCCTTTCCCCTCGGCGGCCCCCCTTCCCCTGTGGGCCTCAGTTCCCCTTGCTTGCTTCCCGCTTACCTCTAGATCTATCCGGCGCATTTGGGGAGTCTTGTGCATGCAGATACCATATTCCGAGTCCAAAACAAAGTCCACTGGCTGCTCAAATCCAGGATGACCTACTTCCGTCCCACCCGTCTAGGTATATTCGCCCCGCCCTCATGCAACGGCAATGCTTTCCGTCCCATCTCTTCCCAATCCTTCTTGCCCTTCATCAGACTGCTCACGTCCAATTTTGCTGTCGGCTGCTTCATACCCAGCCCCGACGCGGCTAGGGAAGGTGGGGGCATGATAGCGTTCTCGTCCACATAGCTCGCAAGGGACGATCGGGTCGATAGAATATCCCTGTCATCGTCGAGATCCACGGGCAAGGGGACGTCCAATGGCGAAATCGACACCGATGTCGCGGCGATACTCGAGGCCGATGAGAGGGAAGCGAGAGACGACGACATGCTCGGTTTGTTACGCATTGCCGCGATGAGCGCTTCTCGGGGCTCGGTGCGTTCCCAGCCCGCAGGCATTTTGTAGACTCGTTTTTGAGGGGTAGTGCCTGTGGGGGCGTCCTCCTGTATCTCGGAGTCGAGGAACCGTGCTGTTCGGTCGATGAGGCTCGACACGGCCGAAGAGGCTGATTCGTGGGATCTGGCGAACGACTTGCTCGACTTCGCATGCTGCGGGTAAGCGAATATCCGTGAGCCGCTGAGGTACGCACAGTGGACAGAACGGTGGATGTCAACGCAGCAATGTCTTCAGACATGCCCTGCGCGCGTTGTATAGATGAAGCATGTGTCGCAGCCACACCCTGACCAAGATTCGTCAATTGCGCTTGCTGCGTGCTTGAGCTATGTTCCGCGCTCGTCGCGACTGGCATAAGCTTAGGCATGAAGTAAGCTCGTTGAGCTCACCTTCGGCCAGTCCACTTGCGAGGTCCCCAAGTCGAGCATCAAGACCCCGCTCAGCCATCGCCAGCTCGTCCGCGCTGTCCCGGCCAAACACCTCGAGCCTGTCGCGCACGCCGTCGCGTACCTCCCCGAGTGCCTGCCAGTCAGCTTGGGCCCAGGCGCGTCACTCACATCTCGTCCAGTCGTCCGTTGCGTCATGGACGTATTTTGTGCCATGTCCAGTTCCGAAGCGAGCTCCTGACTCCTGGCGATTCCTGCGCTCCACCGCTCGTCCACGCCGCTGGCGAACGTGCCCATCTGCTCTACTCCCGTCTCATTCTCCGCCAGAACTCCTCCGACGGCGGCTGACCAGCTGGCGTCTTGCGCGTCGGTAAAGTCGGCGATGAGATTGGTGAGGTTGCCAATGAGCTCGCCGCGGAGTTTGTTGGTCTTGGCCCGCTCATCGACAAGCATCTGCGCGAGCATCGCGTTCTGAGCACGCAGTCGAGCCGTCTGGGGTCAGCGAAATTCAGCTGACCAGCCGCTCACCTCTGCATTGGCAATGTCGAGGGCAGCTCGCCGAGACGCCTCGGCCACCTGGCGATCTTGCTTCACATGGTCTCGCGCCGTGGTGATCACCGCGTCCACCAGATCCACCGTCGAGTCCAGCACCGATCCTACCATGTCCAGGTGCTCCTGCTGATGCTTCAACACATCCTCGACGAGCAACGTATTCCGCTGATTGATGTTGCTAGCCCATTGTCGGAGGGACGCTTGTAAATTGTCCTTGATCTGCAGAAGCGACTGAGAAGCTTGCGCCGCCTGCTGAGATTCCGACGCGATAGACGTAGACAGACTCTGCGCCGACGAACTGAATGCAGCGAAAGACGCCTCGAGCGCGGCAATATCGTTGTCAGCGATCTGGTGTCAGCTCAAGGGCATCATATTGCTGCACGCGAGGACATACCTGGCGGCCCTTCTCGGCATGCGCAGAGAGCTCCGCCTCGAGCAGCTGACCCAGCTTTCCATGCGCCGAAGACATCTTCTGCAAGCCGCCCGTGACGTCCCGGGACAGGCCCTGTAGGTCTGCGCCAAATCGAGTTGCGGCGTCCGCGTTTGCACCCAATACCTGGGCCTTTCGCGCTGGCATCAGTATTGATCGGCGTAGAGAGTCAATCAGCTTACCAAGCTTGTCGAATAACCCGCCCACATCACTGACGCTGTCTTTCGCCACGTTGCGCAGCTCCCGCGCGACCCCGTCGATACGCTCCTCGCCCCGCTCGTACGCCTCGGCGATTACGCGCTCTTCATCGAGCAGCCGCTTATTCTCCTCCATCTCCGCCTTGACCTGCTCGACCAGCAGACCCAGCTGTCGTTCCGCCTCTCGCGCCTCCTTGAGCTCATCTGATGTCGCGAGCATCTTGGCGCATAGGTCATCGAACGCGCGCTTTTTCGTGGCGAGCTCAACGCCGGCAGCGCTTGCCCTCAACTTTGCCTCCTCAAACTCGCTCTTCTGCTTCGCCAGGTCCTCCTGCATCTGACTCCACTGTTCCTCCGGGATGTACACGCCGTTCTTTTCCCTCGCTGCGAGGACCTCCGCCTTGAGCCGCTCGATATCGCCGAGGTACTCCTTCAACAGGCCCGTCTTGGTCAGGTGTTGGTTCACCTCCGGCCGATTTCGGATCGACTTGGCCCGGATTGCATAGTCAAGCGTCGAGAGCGTTTCCTCCATGTTGGAGCGGGTGGGCGAGACCGTCGCGACGATGCAGGTTTTTGTCTTGCCGCCGAGCGAGTCTTGCAGCAGGCGCGTGAGCTTGGACTCTCGGTACGGGATGTGTGGGCCTTTCTCCACCAGAGCCGAGATGACCCGCCCGAGAGTCAGGAGCGACTGGTTGATCATGCCCGCTTCGCGCGCGCGCTTGTCGGTCGCGCCCGAACGACCGATGGCCTCGGATCCGGCCAAATCGATCAAGTTGAACTTGCCGACCTTGAGCAGATCCTCGCCGTGACCCGCCACCCCTTGCTCCTTGATGTGGACCGTTATGGACAAAATTGTATGCGAACGACTGCGGTCAGCTCAGTCGGTGGCTGCAACCCACCTCGACTCGGTGTTCATCTTCGTCTCTGCAACCTGACGCTTCATGCACCCCTTGTTGACCACCGCCAGCGCTTCTTTGAGATTCTTCACGCCGACCTCTTCCAATCCCTGGATCATCGTCCCCTTCTTCCCGTCCTCGTAGAGCTTCAGCCCGCCGCCGTTCTGTGTCGACGTCGTGCTGCTCGAGCTGTACTCGGCGGAGAGCAAGTCGCGCAGCTCTTCGTTGTACAGCTCGACGTATGAGCACTTGACGGAGAATTCAGTGTTTTCAGCAACGTTGAGCACGGCGAACAAGCGGTGCAATACCCGGGGGACGATACCGGCGTGGTCGCTGGGCGCGGCCAGCGGCGACAGCTCGAGGTCGCCTTGCATCGTGTATCTGTTGTCAGTGAGGTTGACGCGACGTGCTTACGTTTTGCCCGTGCCGGTCTGGCCGTAGGCGAATATCGAGCAGTTATAGCCCGCTAGCACTTCGTCCAGCATCCCCTCGACAACCTCGTCAAAGATCATCGCTTGATCCGCTTCGGGACCGAAGACCCGGTCAAACGGGTATGTCTTGGTACTCGGTGCGTTGGCACCGCCGTACGAAGAGGCGGTGGTGAAGGTCGACAGGGACGAGCTGGCCAAGGGCGTCGTTTCCACGGTGATCGCTTTCGACATCGCTCCGTCAGTTTTGGTGATGATCGGGGATGTTGAGGCGAGCTCCTGTGGTGATCGACCTCTGACTTGAGCTAAGCCATTCCGTCCACACTCACCGACACCGGACGACGACCTGTATGTTGATCTCGCCTGATTCCGCATCTTTCGTCTTGCTGTTGGTCAACGCCGGGTTCCGTCTGGTGACCGAGCTTTTCCGCGGACTGGGTGGTACAGAGTCGGGCTGCCGGGAGGGTATCTTGTTTGGCGGAGGCATCGATATCGACGCCGAGGACGGTACGCGGGTCATGCCCGTGCGTGTTGTCGTTGTCGGCCGCCGTGACATGGTGTAGGTGTGAAGCGAACGACTATCAATCAACGTCTGACGTCCGAAAGACAGGCGCGTGAGGGTTTGTTTACGCTCGCGAATATCCGTTTCAACGGAATCAAATTCGCCACCAGCCTTTGGGAGGTGACGTAAAGCGGGCAACCCCGATGTTGCCGTCGGGCGTCGGAAGAACGGGACGAATCCAGCTCCGGCAAAGTGAACAGGATATGCATGCTCTGCTGGCTGGACGAGAATACCTTGAGCCTGATTTACTGGTCCACTACAACGATCTTCCGCAGTCATGTCGACACGCACCGCCGCGAGGCGGGCATTAGCACCCCTGCCGCGGATCTACCGCCGGCCCGTACCAGCTGTCCATCTCGCCATACCGCGCACCCACAGCCAACGCCGGTGTCTGCACTGCTCCAGCCGGCGCCTCACGGATGACGGCGCTGGTGTGGATCCGCAGCAACCTAGAGTGAACGACCCGGCTTCGTTTAGAGGTGCGTCAGGAAGGCGAGACCTGGGACTCTCTCCTCATACCAGATCCCATTACGCGGTACGACCACCTGGTATCCACTGGTGCTCTGCGTCCGGACGAACATCAGCGTGGCATCATCCAACAGTTGCAACGGCTATGGACGGATCTGAAAGACTATGACCCGGGCCCGCTGCCTCCAGAGTCTGCGCCTGAGCCGGCATCCTTCGTCAGCTCACGGGCTCCCTGCGGCTTTACGGCGCTGACTGGCAGTTCGGAAAGCTGTTCAAATCGTCATCCGGCACTCCGCAGCCGACTGTATCTCTCGAAAAGGTGCCAAAGGGGCTATACCTCTATGGCTCGGTGGGGACAGGGAAGACGATGCTGATGGGTGAGTCGGGCGTGCCCAAGCCTCGGACCGTTTCTCACCTCCAGACCTTTTCCATTCCACCCTTCCCCCTCAGTTCTCGCCAAAACAGTACGGCTCGACGCGGATTCATTTCCACTCGTTCATGCTCGACGTGCTAGCTCGGCAACATGTGACGGTGAAAAAGTACGCCATGATGGGGATGGGCAAGAAAGACGCCATGCCCGAGGTGGCCAGGAGTCTGGCAGCGGAAGGACGCGTGCTGTGCTTTGACGAGTTCCAGGTGGGTCTAGCTTGGGCAGAATTGGGGAGCTTACAGCAGGTGACTGACATCGTCTCGGCCATGATTCTGCGGCAATTGCTCGAGCGGCTCATGAGCTTTGGGGTGGTGTGTGTGATGACCTCGAAGTGAGTTTGGGCAAGGTACTTGGCTCAGGCACTGACAGCAGCCGACACCCCGACGAGCTATACATCAACGGAATTCAGCGGGAGTCTTTCATCCCGGCCATCGAGCTGATCAAGGAGAGATTCCAAGTCGTGGATCTCGATTCCGGCACCGGTAAGTCATCCACCTTGTCCGGAATCCATGATCTCGCCTTGAATTTGCCTCTATTGGGGTAAATTTCTCAAAAGCATATCCCTGCTTCTCCGCACCGTCTTCTCTCGTACTGTCACCCCCCTCCTCTACTCGGAGAGCCGATGTCTGTTGATGGGGTTGGGTGGAGAGCCCTCAACGGATAACGTCCCCGGCCTTCCGCCTGGATCTCCATAGTACAGGCCTATCGACGAGAGCTCACGTCGCGCTGACCCCCAGATTACCGGAAGATCCCGCGAGCCCTCTCGCATACATACTACCACCCTCTGAACCCGTCAACCCAAACCGAAATGGCCAAGCTGTTCACTTCGCTCACCGAAAACGACCCGGCAGGTACCGAAGTCGTCCGCAACAAGAAGCTACCCCTGTGGGGCCGGACCCTGCTCATTCCCGAGTCATCCGGCAGTATCGCCCGCTTCTCGTTTGCAAACTTGTGCAACAAGCCCCTCAGCGCGGCGGACTATTTGGAGATCACCAGGGAGTTTGGGACGATCTTTGTCGAGGATATTCCGCGGATGGGTTTAAGCGAAAGGGACCAGGCCAGGCGGTTCATCACGTTCATCGATGGTGCGTCGGAACTTGTCTGCGGACTGCTGACGTCTAGCATGCTACGAGAACAAGGTCAAACTCTTCACTTCTTCCGACGCGCCGATATATCAGGTCTTCAGCGACGAGCATGGCGGTGCTGCCAGCGAAGACGCGCATGTAAAGAGCTGTGAGTCACCCTGGACACACCTAAGGGCTTGGCTGATCTGAAGTGATGGAAGAAGCTGTCGGTGCAACTGAGCCAGCGTGTAAAGACCCGCTGATGACAGGGTGTATCTGCCGATACGGTCGGCTCGTCGTCCTTGTTCACCGGCGACGAGGAGTTGTTTGCCTTTGCCCGTTGCGTAAGCCGACTCTCGCAGATGGGGTGAGTCTAGCTTGTCCGTTCGAGTCCTGCTCATACGCAGCACGCAAGAATGGTCCGAGTCATCGGGTCTCCATCGCGAGCCCGCCCGAGCGGAGACGAGCGAGACCGAGACGAATCCTTGAAATATTGCCGCTTGAATCATCTATCTATACCTAGCACTGCATACCTGTACTACAATGCATACAAGGCCTCTTATAGCCTAGACAATGGTTGTTCACTATGGTTACGTTGCGTGATGTCCGCCGTTGGTTTATCTTCTGATCACTCCCTCGATCCGCGTCGCTATTACAGCCCAGATGCGAGGCGCTCCAGCGGTCTCGTCTCGATGTATCCCCCTGCCCAGTCTACTATCGTCCACAGCAGTCCGTGGGTAAGCATGGACCGGACCATCGATACTCCGAGGCTGGAATCAGAAGACGTCGCGGGTAGAAACACGGACGCACCCGCGGTACAGCCTCGCGATGCCAGCTAGCAACGGTTTCGGGTTATCCTTATCCGGACCTCTGACCAGTCTCAGGAACTGCTCTGTCGGCGTGCGTCGCGGTGATCCCGCCAGCGCCCTCTGCTGCGCCTTGGTCTGGTCGTCAGTGGTGCTCGGGTCGTAGTCTTTCATTTTACCTTGATTGCCTGCTGTCAGCGAAAGACCTTGCAATATCAGACCGCACTCGCATCAATGGGATATATCAACGCCCAGCTCGTCACTCCGGCGACCGAGCCGCACAGGAACGGTATAGCTCCCTTGGGCAGCCAAGATCGCGCCCAGTCCGGCACGCGACCCTGCTCGTCCACTCCGCCATTGATACCGCCATCGATATTCCGTTTCCGTCCCAGCAGATACCGCATCACGTCGTACTCGGCGAAGTACAAGGCCGTGCCTGCTGTGTCACGAACAAAATGTAGCCGCCATCCGGTATACAGCCCCCGCACACCGGCCTTATCAATGATCATCTTCACCGCCTGCATCGTCGTGGGCGGGACGAATACTGGCGCGCGTGGTGGCGGCGGTGTCGCCGTCGAGGGGTTTGGTTTTGATTTCCAGAGGTGATGGTGAAATGCAGAGGCGCCGGTTCCGGAGGGGTGTTGCGAGAATGCCGAACTGGAAGAGGGGACGGTGTTGGCACCTTTGGGGCCGAACAGATCGGGATGAGAGTCCCGGTAGATCTGGTACTCCAGCTGCCGCCGGACCTGCCATAAGTGTTAGTCTGGTGGCTGTACACACCTTGACCAGCTCGAATGGCGCGCTACCGACGCAGACGATCGCACCGGATGCTCCTCCCGCTATCAAACTCGAGATAGCGACATCGCCCGCGGTGTCCTTGTTGAACAGGCCTAGCCGGATATCGAACCAAGGGGCATTGGCCGATGCGTCGCTCGAAGGCGCCGGGCCAGGTGACGAGTTTAGGATCCGCTTGGTCGAGGTGTAGATCGTGAAGCTGATCGTGCGGACGATCGAGATGGTGATGAGTGGGAGTCTGGCATCAGCTGAGAGAACTCGCGCTTGGGCTCTTCGAAGCTGACGGGAAACCTCTCCATAGTCTGCACGTTAGCTCGAGCGAGTGGTCCTTGGCTCACCCTCCCACTCCTTCTTCGCGGATCACCTCAGCTGCGAGCCGCGGTATGGATAAGCTTTCCCGCGAGCTCTGCAGACGCGACTTGAGCGAGTCGAGCTGTGAGTGAGCGTTGATGCGGGCTGGTCCTGCCGTTGACGTACTGGAAAGCCGGCAAAGGTCGAGACTAGGGAAGCGGTTGTTGCCGATACGACCTGGAGTGAGACGGCATTTGGGCGCGCAACCTACGGTCTTGTGCTCTGAGCATCAGCTAGGGTCACCAGGATTGACTCGGCTGCTGCTCACCTTTGAGCCATTCGTCCGTCGCTCTCGCACGGCCAATCCATGGCCCGTCAAAGGGGGCCTGACGGCTGCAAGTCAGCTGGATGAAGTGTTGAGCTGGTCGACCCACCTCGATGCCGCCATGCCCTCTTGCGCTTCTGTCCCGTTGCGATCAGAGGTCGGCGGAGGGGTACGAATAGCTCTTCGGGCGACGGGGAATGGTGATGACAGATGGGGTGGTACTAGTAGAAGGTTATCTGCTCTTGATGAAGCCGTCTATGACATCGACGCCATTGCCGACTATTTGATCCCGTCCCTGTTCAAGATTCGCTCTATCCCCGCGTCACGGCACGCCCATGTATGTTACATCCTCGTATACATGCTCCAAAGGTTGCTATGCGCAGCATGCTCGGCGAGATACACCAAGGGCACGCTCAGTCTGATTGGCGTCGGGGCCCGCCATAGCTCAACATCGTCGCCTGGACCATCTCGATCACACATATTCAATGAGCCGCTAGATCCGGCCTCGAGACCAAAATCGCTCCGCCGGCAGAGGCAGCTGGAACAAATTGCAACGGCTCGCAACGAGATATCCCTCGAGGAGCGTGAGGAGCGAGCCAGATGGAATGCGGACCCTTGGTGTAGGTCGGCATACGGCGCACCGGACTGCGCTCACAACAGATCGCATATCCCGGACGCCGGTGCGGCAGTGCGCGGTGACTCGCCAAAAGATGCCTAGCGGTATGTACAATGGCTTGGTGGTCTTTGAGCATGGCTGACCACAGGCGTGATGATCAACTACCGACCCGCCCGCCCCGACGACGTCGACCCAAACCAGCGCGGCCCGCCAAATCAGCTCTTACCGGATCGTGTTCTGCATCCCCGGTACGCGGCGCGCAAGGCAGGCAGCGGGATGTGGACGATCTGTCACCGGGACATCATCTCTCGACTCGCAATGGGTGGGCCACACCATCAGCAGCTGGCCAAGACGCGCTCGACGGTCTCGCCTGATATTGCCGAATTGGTCTACGCGCAGCTGTGCGAGCGGGTAGAGCAGGAGTTGGGGTTGTTGCGGGATAGAATGCAGTCGAGCAACGTGCGCTCGGCGAAGAGGGGCATCGGGGTGGACGGGACTGAGAGTGAAACGCCGGTGGTGCTGCGGCGGCTGTCGCAGACGGAGGCGGAGCTAATCTTGGACGGTCGAGATGCTCCCGGGTCGATGATCGCCGTGTTCGACCTCCGCGATATCCATACTCGGACGACGGATCACGCATCGAGGGGCACATCGGAAGGTCACGACGAGGAGATCATCTCCGTTCTGCCTGACGTGTCCGCGAACGACCTACTCATGCTCGGAAAGGAAAGCCGAATCCCTCTGTACGCCCTCGCGCGGATCTTTCCCCTCCAACGGCTGGGACGCCTGCACGAGCTTTTCGAAAGTGTTTTGCGCGTGGAGACACTGGAGCGGAAGAGGGCGCGGCGCGCTGCTCAAGGTGACCGTTACCAAGCGAAACCGGTCGAGGATGCGGATGCGGGCATGTCTGACCTGATCTCGTTGCACGCGTACCCCGAAATGAGCAAGACTGGAAGGGCTGGGGATATAGGAGTCGACCTCGCGATAGCGTTCTGCAAGCTACGCTGCTTCTTTGGACAGGGGTGGGAGGAGTTTGATGTGGATCGTGCTGGGAGGAAGGTCTGAGAAGGGTCGGAGCAAGCTTATGCATCTGTGTGAAAGCCGTAACGTACGACAGTGTGAAGGCATTGCCCACCGATCCCTCGGGTCCTTCATGTTAGAAACATGGCAGGTCAAGGTCACGGTGTCATGGGTGTTCAAGCCAGTTGCAGTGAACGCTGCTCGTACCTTAATCACCACCAGGCAGACATTCTTCCGTTGCGGCGAGGCTCTTGGAGATCGTCCATGGTCACCTCTCGGGTCTAACTTCCGTGCGCGGGGGAGGCACAGATGTACATCGAGGTCATTTAGTGTGCCTCACCTCATGATAGACTGATTGCGTCCTTAAAGGCAGGGCGAGCTTGATGCGATGGGGACGGGAGGTGTGTGAGGGATTCATTGCTCTTCCTGGTCTCCCCAGTATGCCCTCACACCTCCGTCTACTCGCGCACGCCATACCGACAAAGTGGAGGCGCGACAGACTCCTCAACGAGTCGGTACAAGCCCCGCCCATCCCTCTTCAACGATCGTGCAATGGTCGTATGCATTGTTTGTACAATGTTGTCATGAATTACCGTCACCCTATGCCTCGATCGGCAGCGGCTTCGACCCCTTGCTCTTCTGCTTCCGCCTCGTAGCCGGATCCTCGCTGTGCGCCTCAGACCCATCACCAATGGCCAGCGGTGCCGGACCCTGTGAAACGAGATGCTCCTCCGGCAATGGCCCGTCCAACCAATCCCTCACCCTCTCACCAGCTTCTATCCTCTGTCGCAAGTTCGCCATGGACGGCAACAGTCGTCTCCTGCCGTCGTCGTAGCCTAGCAGGTAGTTGTTGTTCGGTCGGCGGGAATGTATCGTCTGCCCCTCATGCAAGCCATTCTCCTCCCGTATACGATACAATTGTTCGAAGAGCGCATTTCGCAGGAGCTTTCCGTTGATCGAGAGTTTCTTCGACGGTGTCGAGATCTGGCATCAGCATACGTGCACGCAGTGAGCGCATTCGCGACCTACCATCTTCGCCTCGATACCTCCGGCCTTCTCCACCGCCTTCATGTCCTTGACTCGCAGCTTCATCCACATGAACGGCATGACCTCTTGCTCGAGCCCTTCCTTTCCGCCCAGTATCGTCACTGGCAACCGCCACTTTCGCATGTGTGGCTCCAGCCGCACCTTCCTCTTATGCTTCATTACCTTCGTCTCCTTGATGACCGACTTGGCCTCGACCCATGGCAAGACCGACGGCGCTCGAAGGGTCTCGCCTCGAGCGAGAACCGGCTTGAGATCTCGAAGACGAGCCTTGGGCCGTTGGACGATGTCGATCCGCGGCTTTCGCTTCGGTTTCTCCATAAACGTCGTCGCTATGCGCTTCCACAGTTCTGGCGTCGACATGGCGGGCAATGGGTATGGATAATTGGGCCGTCAAGCTGGTGAAACGAATACGCGATTAGGATTCCGAGCCGAACTCAAGAATGGACAGATGCGCAACGGAAGCAGAAGGAGGGAACTAAACAGGTGCCACTGCGGCGACCGCCGCTGAAACAGCATCATAACGCCGCCCATAACGAAAATGCCGGGTGAGTGCCACTGTGATGAAAATGAAATCTGCGAAGTCGACCTGTTCAACCATCAAGACCTCTATCGACGATGTCCAAACTCTCCGCTTCCAGCGTGCGATCCTCCGTCAAGACCATTCTCGCCCAATCGGACGAGAAGACTTGGAAGGAGGCAGGCGGCAAGAAGCGAAACTTCGTGGAGACCGTCGAGTGAGCCGCGTTTCCTCGTCTTCCCTTCACTGCCCCTCCGGACACTCTCAGAGCGGTCGCCCGGTTCTCCCCTTGTCTTCCCGGCTGACAGCTCCAGGTTGCAGATCGGCCTCAAGGCGTACGACCCCCAGAGGGACAAGGTCAGGAATTCTGCTCATGTACTCGTTAGAGCAGAATCTGACATCTCAGCGATTCTCCGGAACGATCAAGCTTCCCCACGTCCCGCGACCTCGACTGCAGCTCTGCATCTTGGCCGATGCCGCCGATGTCGACCGGTGAGTATCAAGACTGTGCTGCCGTGATCTGCCGCTCATGACAGAGCTAAGCAGCTCGATGAGGAGCTTCCCTTCATGACCGTCGAGGACTTGAAGAAGCTCAACAAGAACAAGAAGCTCGTCAAGAAGCTCGCCCAGAAGTACGACGCTTTCCTCGCCTCCGAGGCCTTGATCAAGCAGATTCCTCGGTATGTTACGCGCCCCCTGTTGCTGTGACGCGTGGCTGATACCAGTCTGCTCGGCCCCGGTCTCTCCAAGGCTGGAAAGTTCCCCACGCCCGTCTCGCACCACGAGGACCTCGCCAAGAAGGTCAACGAGGTCAAGAGTAAGTCGATCGGATCTATCCGAAGTGCGTTTCTGACCCACAGGCACCATCAAGTTCCAGCTCAAGAAGGTCCTCTGCCTCGGTGTCGCCATCGGACACGTCAACATGGAGGAGGACCAGATCGTCGCCGTAGGTCCTATATCTCTCTGAGAGTCTTTGAGAGTGCCTGTGCTGACTCCAAGAATGCGATGATGAGCATCAACTTCCTCGTCTCCCTGCTCAAGAAGCAGGTGAGTCGATTTGGAGATCGCTGGCTTGACTCTTACTGACGTGCAGTGGCAAAACATTGGCTCTCTCCACCTTAAGACCACCATGGGCAAGCCCCAGCGACTCTACTAAGCGTTTCTGCTCTTCTGCACAACGCTGGGATGGGCCGGAGCAGCCAGGGGAGGAGTTGAGGAGCACATGCATGGCTAACGTGCGGAAGTTGGGGGAAGGAAGGGGAAGAGGGTTGCAAAATAGGAGCCGTCGCACGCTATACCCAAGCTTTGTCGAACCCTTAGTTGGGTGCCGGAAGCCGAGGGGAGCGACCCATTCTTCATTCTTTCTCTAGCTTTTGTACGGGACTCGATGCATGATGTCTCCATATGTCACTCGAGTATCGTCGACGCCACAAACCGGCGCGACGGGGGGCGACTGGCAGGGAAAGAGGGAGCCGTCGGCGCGCCTCACTCACTTGATCAACCTTGCCTTTCGGCTCTTCCAGTCACCCCTGTTTCTTGTACGACCGTACGTCTGAGGGATCCCGCGACGAAATCTCTACGGAATGGTAAACGCCTCGACGCGTATCATGCATTCTCGCATTGCCATGTTGTCATGGCTGAAAATGACCCACCTTGTGCTGACGCGGTACTCGGCCTGCCATCAGTGCCAGTGAGTGATCGGGACAGCGTGGGCGGAAGGCGGGGAGGAAGGATGGGGGACTGAGAG